>PVIY010001771.1:0-141872 GCA_004026745.1 Myrmecophaga tridactyla | reverse complement strand
CGTATTCGCCATGTGCTCTTCCAGACACTATGAAGCAGAGAGTCCACCAGCCAGCAACCTTTGGAGATAAAGAAGGAAGACGCCTCCCAGGGAGCTTCTTGAAACCAGAAGCCAGGAGAGAAAGTTAGCAGATGACGCCGTATTCGCTATGTGCCCTTCCAGCCGAGAGAGAAGCCCTGACTGTGTTCGCCATGTGCCTTCTCACTTGAGAGAGAAACCCTGAACTTCATCGGCCTTCTTGAACCAAGGTATCTTTCCCTGGATGCCTTTGATTGGACATTTCTTCAGACTTGTTTTAATTGGGACATTTTCTCGGCCTTAGAACTGTAAACTAGCAACTCATTAAATTCCCCTTGTTAAAAGCCATTCCATTTCTGGTACATTGCATTCCAGCAGCTAGCAAACTAGAACAAACCCCTAAACATCAACCTCTCATGATAGAGGTTCACTTGTACATACTCAAGTGAACATGCTCCAACTAAAGAAACAAACCAGCCCCAAATGCTTTTGCTGGAACGGTCACTCGTATTATCAAAAAATGTGATTAATGTCCAGGGAAGCCATCCATTCAGAGAGCATAATTCTTTAAATACAGGGAACCAAGCCTCTTCCAGAGGTTGATCAGAGAATAATTGAAACATGAAACAATCTTTCAGGAGCCTCCTATCATTAAACTGTCTATTTAATAAAAATATTCCCTGATGTTCATCATAATTGCCTATTGTCTGTTCAATATTATCTATATGGTATATTGTCTGTTGAATAAAAATACTGAATAGTGTTAATCATATTTGGGTGAAAAGAATCATCTTGCATATTCATTGAGAAACATAAACCACCCAAATTCTGCAAGTTGAGTGAATGCTGAATGGGGGCATATCTCTTGTTGCTGGTTCTAAATTTGCTTCTCTTTATTTTCTCGGTGTTTCTTGTCTTTCTAAGATTCAACTTCTCCAGCAAAGAGACAATTGCTTTCCCCTCTTCTTTGGAGCATGTGAATATTGAACTATCCTCTCCATCCACCACAGATTTCTATTCTATTTCATATTTTCATTAAAGACCTGTGGACCGGATTTTTTAGATGAAATAGAGGTCAGTACCAAAAACACAGAGAAAAAAAATCTGTCAGTTTGGTGCTAAGCCAGTGGCAATAAAGACAGAAGGCCTGTCTAGAGCAGAGACTCTCAAATTGGACAGATCATTAAAGATATGGGTGTTTTTGTTTTTTTCTAGTATAGATGCTTAGCCCTACATCTTAAATCAGTGGTTCTCAAACTTTAGTAAGCATCAGTAGTATGTGGAGGGTTTACTAAAGCATGTATTACTGGGACCTACCCCTAAATGTCTGGGAGGGCCTGAGAATGTGCATTTTTAACAATTCCTGGGAGATGCTGATGCTACCAGTCCATGGACCACCCTTTGAGAAACTTTTCCCTACAAATTCTGGGTCAGAATCTCTTGGCACTTGAAAATGTACATGTCTGTCATTCATCCTAGGGAATTATGCAACCAGAAGTTTAAAACTGCCAATGTAGTGCCTATTCCAAAGCCAGCACTCTATTAAGTTCAGCACAGAAAATGCAGAAAAGGATGGGATCTTGCTTACCTTAGGAGCCCTATCCTCCATGACCCCCAGCCCTACTTTGCAATTTCAGCTCTACCAAACCACTTATAGTTCTTCAAATTCAAAGCTGTTCTGTGCCTTCATGTCTTTGCACAAGGTTTTGTGCTTGTCCAGAATGCTATTTCCCACTTCTCTGAATCTTGAAAACATCTTCATTCTCCAAAGGCCAATTCAGATGCCATTTTCCTCAGTACCACCCTCCTCTAGCCACCTTTGCTTGCCAACACCAATTCTTTTATCTATTTTTCAATCATTCATTCTTTCACTCAACAAGTGTTTACTAAACTCACGTTATATGCCATCATGGTGCTAATTCCCTGGAGTAGAATGGCAAGTAAAAGAGGCTTAGTCCTTCTTCAAGGAAATTATAGTCTGAAAGGGGAGATATGAAATAAAGAACTCTGAATTCTGACATTGCCTCTCTAATTCTCAGGGTCTTACACTTATTTCAATATTAGTCTTGTTACCTACTTGATGGTTAATTTCATGAGTCAACTTGGCCGGGTTATGGTGCCCAGCTGTTTGGTCAAGCAAGTGCTGGCCTGATTGTTACTGTGAGAGTATTTCACAGTACTGCTTCTATAATCAGTCGATTGCACCTACAGCTGATTGCATCTACATTCAACAAAGGAGATGGCCCTCAGCAATAAGAGGAGTCTCCTCATCCAATCACTTGGGGGTCTTAGATCCAGAACTGAGGATTTTGAAACTCAGAAAGAAGAATCTATGTCTCTATTTTAGCCAGCCAGCTTTTCCTGGGGAATTCAAATTCAACTTTCCAATTTGTGGCCTGCCCTACAGAATTTGGACTTGCTAATCCCTATGGTTATGTAAGCCAATTCCTATAAATCTCTTGACATTTACACGTATACAAGCACATATCCTGAGGTTTCTGTTTCTCTGGAGAACCCTGACTAATAAAGCCTACTATTGAAATAGTTGTTTTTTTCTGCCTGCTTCTTCCAATAGACTGTGGCCTCTTTGCAGAGGCAAATCTGCATCTTTTCATCTCTGTGTACCCAGTGACTACAGAGAGTCAGCCCCATGTTCAGTATTTTCTAAGTGTTTTTTTGAGTTAAACAAAACACAGCTTATCCTTCCCGAAAGGACAACAATCTAATACTAACAAAAATGCAGCGGATGTGAAACCCTTAATTATATTATTAGTTGGCATCAGAACTCCTTTTATATGTGGAACTATTTTTATGGAGAGAAATCCCTTGAGAAGTCACTCAGTGGTTGAAGAAACTACTCTGCCTGGATTTTGGGAAAATTCAAGGCAACAAAAGAGAAGGCTCTGGAGCTTTGTGTGAGAAGATGAAAGGAAGGTGGCTTTGCTTCTGGGTAGGGCAAGAAGGAATACAGTGAAAGAGACATAGAATGGGGAAAATTGATACATGAAAGAAAGATTGAAAAAAGGAACCTATCACCAATGAATTGGGAGGAAGCAGCTCTTGAAAATTTCCCAGCCCCAAGATAACCAAAATATTTTAAGAACAGTGATACCCTTTCTGAAGCTGTTTTGTCTTACTGTGATTGAAGTCTCTCCTATATCTGGCCCACACAAGCCCTAATCTTCAGTAAAATTCACCTAGTAGCACATGTCTTAGAAGAGTGCTCTTGTTGGTGCTTTCTTTCGTGAAAATGAAGGAAGAGTCTGACTTTTGTGTCTTGGTCAACAGATTGAGTCATGGAGCAATTTATGGAACAAAATGGCCAGGTTATCTGTAAGATGAAGGAATTCTGTTGTTTAGGATGTCACTCAGCCAAGAAACACTCGCTGAGTTTCCCTGTGTGCTGGACTCTCTTCTAGAACTAGGGATGCCAGAGTGCGCAAAATGGAAAGGTCTCACCCGGTTTACATTGCTAGTAGGGGAGGCATTTAATATATCTGGGGGTGCTAGGAGGTGCTAAGAAGGAAATTTGTAGGATAAGATGACAGTGTGTTGATGCCACATGCCAATCAGGGAAAGCCTCTTTGAGCAGGAGATGGGAATGAGATGAGGTGGTGAGCTGCAAGAGTCTGGGGTAAGAAGCCTTTGGCAGAAAGAACAAGTGTAAAAGCCCCAAGATGGGAGTGTGTTTGGTACATTTGGGGACAGCAAGCAGGCTGGTATATCTGGAGCAGAGTGACAGTGGGAAAGTGGAAGGGGATAAGGTCAGCAAGGCAGCAGGGGCATGGAGGGTGTTGTCAGCTATGGCAAGGAATTGGTTCACCTGAGTGGGATGGGGAACTGAAGGGTTTTGAGCATAATGGTGACATCTGATTTGAGCTCTGAAAGGCTTTCTCTGGCTGTTGTATGAAGAACAGATGGTAACAGGGCAAGAGTAGAAGGAAAGAGATAAAATGGTCCTAAAAACTCATGGGAATGTTGGGGGAGACTTTGAACTGCCAAGCTCTTTGTAGATTGCACATGGTTAGGGACTCACCTGACATCTGGGTTAAGTATTACCACTCCTACTACTTCTGCTACTAATACTACTGCTGCTGCTGTCTGTAAAGGATGATGGACATTTATTATGTATCAGAAGAATGGTAGGGATATTTGCATATGCAAATTATCCCATTTACTTTTCTCAACAAACCCAGGAGATATAATTTTTTTCTTAGAGAAGTTGTGGGTTTATAGAAAAATCATGCATAAAACACAGGATAGGAGATATTTTTAATCTACATTTTATAGAGAAGGAAATTAAAACTTGAAGATTTAAGCAAGTCACCTAAGATCCCATAACTAATAAATGAAAAGCAATGGAACTTGATTTAGGCTTTTCTGACTTCAACACCCATGATCCTTTGCCTCTGTTCAGTAATGATAAACATTAACTGTTCAATTAAGAGTTAATGCAAAAAGATTTTTAAAGTTTGTATATTTAGTCACTATCATTAAAAATCTTTCTGCGTGAGGGAGAACAAAAGAATGTCAATACTGCAGGCAGTTCAAAATAGATGGTAATTCATATTTTAAAACGTTAACTTACATGTGAGACTAAAGCAAAAAATGTTTATTTGGTACAAAATTTATGTTTTGATTAGTACATTTCCTAATATAACTTGTATGGACAGTTTAATTGAACACCATAAGTACATTTGAGTAGGGCATGAGATTTTGTAGGTTTGTCCAGAGTGGTGCGCCGATAAATCCCAGAGTGATTTGAACAGTGAATAAAAAAGTATTTGCAAAGTTCCCTTGGGGGAATGGAGAGAAAGGGGGGAAATTCAACTTCTCCACGTGGAGAATTCCTTATAGACCAAAAGGGGGAAGAGAGAAATGAGACAAAATAAAGTGTCAACGGCTTAGAGATTTCAAACACAGTCGAGAAGTTATCCTGGAGGTTATTTTTATGCATTATATAGATATCACCTTTTTAGTTAAGGTGTAATGGAGAGGCTGGAGGAAAGTGCCTGAAAATGTAGAGCTGTGTTCCAGTAGCCATGCTTCTTGAAGATGACTGTATAATGGTATAGCTTTTGCAATGTGACTGTGTGACTGTGAAAACCTTGTGTCTGATGTTCCTTTTATCTACCTTATGGACAGATGAGTAAGCATATGGATTATAAATAAATAAATAATAGGGGGAACAAATGTTAAAATAAATTTAGTAGATTGAAATGCTAGTGATCAATGAAAGGGTGGGGAAAGGGGTAAGGTATGTATGAATTTTTCCTTTTTTTATTTCTTTTTCTGAATTGATGCAAATGTTCTAAGAAATGATCATGATAATGAATATACAACTATGTGATGATATTGTGAGTTATTGATTATATACCAAGTATGGAATGATCATATGGTAAAAATGTTCATGTTTATATGTAGTTATGTTTAAAAAAAGAGTTAATGCAAGGGGTATAATACATATAGAAGAATGATTAAATAGAGGCTTACTCATTTAACCTATAGAAAATAAAGCATACCCACTCCAATAAAATAAGCATGTGTAAAGTCAGAAGAAAAGAAGCCTGGGGACAGTGATATCTTGGGAGATGTGCAGGCAGAAAAGCAGATTGGTTAAAAATAGGAGTTCCAGCATTAGGAACTAGATTCACTAGATCTTACCTACTCACTTGAAAAACTTTGGGCAAGTTCCTTAATCTCTCTGTGACTCAGTTTTATTGGTTAATGGGGATAAAAATAGCGCCATCCCTATAGGATGTAAACAAGATAAAGTACGTGAGATGGTTAGCATATAGCAAATTCTCAATACTAGTTAGCAATTATTGTATAAAAAGAGATAAGTAAAATTGAGAATTATTTAGGATTCGGTAATTGATTGGGAGATGAAAAGATGATGCTCAGTTTTCTGGTTAAACAACTTAGGGGATAGTGGCACCACCAAATGAAACAGAAGGCCACGGCCTTGGGGGAGAATCAGACTTATTCACGACAACGCAAAACTGTTGGCTCTAAAGAGAGAGATTAGACCTATTTCCCTAACAATGAAAGGAAGTGAAATATGAACAGTGAGGAGCAAAGAAGGTGGTAGATTTTCTCAATCTTTTAGAAGAAATTGAGTCATCTGTGAGTGTGAGTGTGTGAAATGTAGAAGGAAGAGGAGTGTTAGAAAAGAGGAAGACTATGTGCTATAGCTGCTGTGTTAGTTTTAATCTCCTCCACACAGAACTTGAGATAAGAACTTGGGTGCAGGTGATTTATTTGGGAGGTGATCTCCAAAAGTAGGGATGAAGGAGTAAAGCAAGTGAGATAGGAAGGAAGGAAAGCTGATGAAGGACCATTATTGAACCGGTTACTACTAGGGGCCACTGGAGATTATCCTGTTGGGGCCCCTCTGAGGAATTGTGCAGAACACACCTCTGAATATTTCTTCCGAAGGCTGGAAGGCTGGGGTATTTATTTGTCCACCAGCCCCCATCTCCCATTGGCTGCGGGTTGCCCTGTTGGTGTTAACTCCTCTGTGTTTCAGGCTCTGTCTAAATCTGAGCTGAGTGAGCTGCCACCATTTTGAAATAAAATGCTGATGGAAAAGTGGAAAGACCCAGTGGGAAATTGAAGGGGAACAATAGCAACAAGTAGTGGAATTGTGCCCTCCCAAACCACAAGTAAAGTCAGAGGTGGACTGAGGACACAGGCCACAAGGCACAAATAGCATCTGCTAGAAATACAAGTGGGCAATAAACTTCAGGTCTAACAAAATCCTGAAATAGATACATACTTTTAGTCTCATTTAACAGATGCAGATGCTGGGTGCAGAGAGATGAAAATAAGATGGTTAAGTGATTTAAACCCACATTTGACAGAATCCAAAACTACACACTTCCCTACCCACCCTGCTGCCAACTTTCAGGAAAGAATTCTGTTACAATGAAAATGATAACAGCACTGACGGCCAATTCTCACCAGTACTAATTATTGGAATTTTGCTGAGGTACTGTTTCTGAAGACCAGGGTCTAAAAATACACCTATCTTGGGAGAGTGGATCTACAGACTCTAAAGAGGAAAATGAGAGCCATGGGGAATTCAAAACTGGGTATTCTTCCCTACTTGAAGTCCAGCAGATGCAAATTGTATTTCTCAGCCCAATCAAGAAAGGCTTTACCTCCAGGAATGTGTAGCTAATAAAGTTTTAGGCTTTTGGCCTCTAAGTAAGCATTCCACAAATTCCATCCTTGATCTATCTGCCTAAGCATTGTGCCCAGGGAATTGAGGTATTCTCCAGCTCTCCTCATTTTGACAGGTCCTGCTAGTATTATTTGTTCCTGAAAACATCCTGTCTTCTAGACCTGTCAGCTGTATTACCCTGTATTGCCTTCTTATGACTGTAAACAGTAGAGAGCAAGTGGTATAGCCACTGTTGATATCTGAAATTTCTAACCCTCGTGTGCTGGGTTGAAAGTATTATGTACCCCAGAAAAGCCATGTTTTACTCCTGATCCAGTCTTGTGGTAGCAGCTGTTGATTTTAATCCTGTTTCAGTAGTGTATGTAGAAGCTTTTGATTAGGTTATATCCACAGAGATTAGGTTATATCCACATGCCCAATTTTGAATGTGACCTTTTGATTACATGGAGATGTGACTCCACCCATTCCAGGTGGGTCTTGATTAGTTTACTGGAATCCTTTAAAAGAGGAGACATTTTGAAGAGTCAGAAATGACAGAACAGCAGAGCTGACAAAGAGAGAGAGTCAACAGAAATTTCAGAGCAGACCGAGAGAGGAGAGACACGGATGTTTGGAAATGTTGGAGCCCAGCAGATGTTTCCATGTGCCTTCCCATGGGATGTTAAGCAAGCCAGAACCTGGAGAGAGCCAAGGGGAGCCAAGAGATGAAAGCCAGCCCCAGAGAAGCAAAGGGGAACCCCCACAGGAACAGAGGCTGAAAGCAACAGAGCCCAGGAGCAAGGGACCAGCAGATGCCAGCCACGTGACTGCCCAGCTGACAGAGCTGCTCCAGATACATCAGCCTTTCTTGAGTGAAGGTCACCTCTTGTTGGTGCCTTAATTTGGACACTTTCACTTCCTTAGAACTATAAATGTGTAATAAATTCCCTGTTTAAAATATATCAGTTCCAATTCTGATATATCACATGCTGGCAGCTTGCAAAGTAGCACAACTGGATAGCCTGACACAAGGTAGAGGTGAAGGAGGGAGTTTGCATCCTTCTCTAACCTGGGGCTTCCACTGACTGAGGACTTAGAATTGAGCTAAATTTTTGTGAGAGTTGTAAATAGAATAAAGTTATCTAATGGTCTTTGGGTTCTGAGGGACTAAAAGGAAAGGGAAGACAAGGGGAGAGAAGGAGATGGCAGGGGATGGGAGAGGAGAAGAGTGGGGAAAGGGAGAGGAGGAGAGGAGAGACATTTATTGAGTATTTACTTATGCCAGCCACATCCTCACAGAGCATTTCATTTAATTCTTACAGGTTAGTAACACATTCGGTAACTGATCCAAGAAACTAGTGTCTTTCTAAGGTTCAAAATACTAAGCTCAAAGCTAAGAAGTGAACTCAGGTGCCTGATTTCAAATGCAAATGACGTATACAGTGCCTCCTACTTCCTCTTCTCCTGCCAAGTTAGACATCATTAGTCGATGTCCTTTTCTTCCTCTGACTTCAAAATCCCTCTCACTGTGTGTTCCAGATAGTCACTCCCAATCGAGTAGGGAGTGAGGTCTAACTGATATATCCCTAACACTCATCAATGATTCATTGGCTGGAGATCATCTCAATACAATACAGAGTTTCCACATTCCCACCAGGATAACAGTTCAGAGTAGAAAGGACTGCTGCACACAGCCATCCTCCCATCACTCAACAGCAACCACCAGTAACATGTCAGTGCATTTATTTTCAGTCTTTTCTCATCCCAGAAATCCTTCAGTTGGCTTAAATTTAATTGTCATCATATTACATCTGCATTTCAAATCCTGCCATTTCCCTTCAAGGTCATAACAAAAGTTGAAACAAACTTCTACATTATAAACTCTTCATGCACTAATTTTTCTGCCCCAGATATATGAAATCAAAGACCTCAGACCATTTACTCCCTTCTCCCGCTGCCCTGCACCCTGTGGCTTAGAGTGATTTTTTTAAAGGAGATGTAAGAAGCAAACATTGCTACTCAGCTTGGCAAGGCCAAGAGCTTGGGGTGGGGGTGAATCAGCCCCTGCTCCATGCTTAACTGATACTCATCTCTCCAACCTCCTTTTATGACAGTAAAACCATTTTATTTTGGCAGTAGCCAGAAGGACCAGGCTGATTCAAAACCTGGTGTCATTCCTGAACCACCACTCTTCTGCACTTCTTCCAGCAGTGTATTTAGAAAAACTCTTCATAGGGTAGCAGTGTTTGCTATTGTACTGCACTTCCCCACGTTTGATCTCATATTTCTTGCCTGGAGCTTAGATTTCAGGCTAGAGTAAATTATTTACCAGTGTTAGCAACCAAGCGTTGTGTTATTCAAAATGCAAACCTGAAATATTGGAGCAATCAGACCTCACCAACTGACAATATTTATGCTTCGCAGATATAGAGATGGATCAAAGAATGAGTCATAATAATCCCAATGCATCAATCTTTCCGAGAGAGAGAGAGAGAGAGAGAGAGATGCAGTTTTCTCAGGAGTCTAGGAAAACAGAAAAAAAAACAAAACAAAACAGTGACTGGAAAGGATTATGTACCTTAGAAAAGCCATGGTTCATCCTGATCCATCTTGTGGAAGCAGCCGTTTCTTTTAATCTCTATTCAGTACTGTAGGTTGGGGACTTGATTAAATCATCTCCACAGAGCTGTGACTCACCCAATGGTGGGTATTAACCTTTGATTAGAGGGAGCTGTGACTCCACCCATTCCAGATGGGTCTTGATTAGTTTATTGGAATCCTTTAAAAGAGGGAACATTTTGGAAAAAGCTTCAGAGCCACGAGAACCACGAGAGTCACGCAGCCAGAGATCTTTGGAGATGAAGAAAGGAAATGCCCCCAGGGGAGCCTCATGAAACAAGAAGCCTAGAAAGAAAGCTAGCAGTCATCACCATGTTCGCCATGTGCCTTTCCAGTTGAGAGAAAACCTGAACTTCGTCAGTGTTTTTTGAGTGAAGGTAACCTCTTGTTGGTGCCTTAATTTGGACGTTTCTATAGCCTTGCTTTAATTTGGACATTTTCATAGCCTCAGAACTGTAAACTTATAACTTAATAAAAAAAAAACCCTTTTAAAAGCTGTTCTGTTTCTGGTACATCATATTCTGGTATGTCACATTCTGGCAGCTAAAATGTGAAATACTAGAACAGGGTATGTTGACTTCTCCTCCCTAGACCAGATCACAGCCTGGAAGAAGGTGGGCAAGAGTGACTGGGGAATCAGGAAGTGGGGCTGATTTTAAAACTGTCCAGATCTGCTTTCTTTGTAAGTTTATCCCTCTTTGTACATGATGAGTCCTTGATTCACACTTCTGCTCACCACGGTGTTGTTTTCTGCCTCCTTTCCTGACCCTGCCACCCTCCAGATCATGAGTTCCTCCCGAAGGACAGGAAAACCAGTCACACAGGAGAGTGTTTATGCAGAAGCAGCTACCATTTGCTCTCACTGGTAGCTTTAACACTGAGTGGCTGGAGCATGTTTGGTCTGCCTAATCTGTTACCTTCTTTGGGATAGAGAAAAATGAGTGGCTAGTGGAAGGCAGTGTGGTGAAGTGGGTATGAAAGTGGGCTTTGGAATCATGTAAATCTGAATTTGAGTCCTTGTTCTGTCACTTTTTGCTGTGTGACTTTGAGAAAGTTACTCAACCTTTCTGATTCTCAACTTCCTCATCTGTACAATTGGGGATTGTTACAATACTGATTGAGATCATTCAAAAGAATCTATTCTTACAGAGAATTTAACAAAATGCCTGCACATCAGTGCTTAATAAATGCTTGCCATTATTGCTGTTTGGAAACCTGCAAGCCTTTATCGGTCCATGACATACCACTGGTAGAAGACTGTGGACATTATGTTCCTGGAAACAGCTGGGTTCTGTGTAAGAGTAAGTCTTTCTCACTCTGACATTACCAAAGCTTCTTTTGAAGAATAAAGAGGGTTTTTCTGTAATATGGAACAGAATCTTAAAATCAGCCGTTCAAACCAGCCATTCAGAATTAACACCCCAGTGCTTCTTCTCACCCTCATTTCCTCTCTCTTTGTAAAACTGAGCACATCACCTTAGGGAGCCACCAGACTGAGGACTGTCTTTCAGTGACTTGTGCCCCTGGGGCCCAAAGGCCCTACTGCTGCAAATACATATCCTAAATGCAGAGGAGCAAACCTGAAGCTCCCAAAGATGGCTTTCAAAGAACCAAACCCTGAAGCTGCAGAGGAACCAAACTCAGCTCAGTGGACATCAGTGTGCATTTTTCAGTTGAGGGCCTTTCAGGGAATTCTAGTAAAAACAATGGCCCTCCTGGCTTCTGTGCATCTTCTGAGGCAATAGGTATTTATATGTGACCTAGTCCCTCTCCACAAGACCAGAAAAGGACCATGCCTCTTGCTTATGTAAACAAGAATAACCATCCCCACAGGAGATTTATTACCCCATTTCTATGATTTTAAGATGCCATATTTGTAAGATACATCCCTGATTTAATCTCACCTTTCTAGAAGAAAGACATAGAAATAAATAACACACTGATTTTGTATCATGCTTTCAGAACTGTTAACATGTGGGAAAATGTGCTACTTTTGGTATTGAAAAAACATGTAGTCATGTTAATGAATAAGGCACTTGTTAGAAGAGAAGTGTTAGCACTGTCAACTGATTATGGAGCCCCAGCAGTGGCTTTGGGTGGTGTCAGGCTCCCAAGCCCCTCTTATTCTGTCTCTGTCCTCAGGAGTTAGGCATCCAATGTACAGAGAGCTGGTACTTAACCAACGAATTCACATTCAGAGTCACAGAATCTGACTTTGACGACTCCAGCCTCTTATCTTAGACAAGCTTTACATCTTCTGAAGAACTCAGAACTGCCACTCTAAAAGGTCCTTGCCTCTTTAATTTACCATATCATAATGTTACAAGTGATTACGATGCGATGAATATCAGGCAACAGTAAAGTCTAAGCTGATAGCTGCCTTGCAATCCTCATGGCATTTTGTTGGTGGGACCTGGGAGATAAAGGGTTGACATTTGGTATGAGACTGAGAAGAAAAAGAATATTTAAATGGAAATCATGTTCCTCTTATTTATTCTTTGGTCCAAACACCAGGGCTATTTCTTTGGTGCCAGAGAATCCCTTACCAGATTGGAGAATAGTGGAGATACCAGTTTGATCATTCAAAAGAGTGAATGCTAAGAGTGTGTGTGAGCAGGAGTGGAAAGAATTTGACTTTGACCTTGTGAGTCACTAACCTACCCAGTTTGGTTGTCCACCAGCGAAAAGGAATGCTAATCCATATTAAATTGGGAGTGAAAGGGGTGGAGAAACTGATGAGGCCACAAAGCATACAAATGAGGGAGTTTTGAAAGAGACAACTTTCAGGGAGCCTAAAAGCTGTTCCGTGAATCTTTCCCTTCTCTCATCCTACCTCCCCTCCTCAATCTGCAGAGGTACAATTGGCCCCCATCATTGCTTTGCATAATCCCCACTCCTGGTCATAACTTGATTCTACTAGAACTGATCACGTGATTCCAGTAAGGCCAATCAGATTCTCTGTAACAACTCAGAATCCCATCCAGCAGCCGCCAGTCGGTAGCTATCTGCAGCTGGCTAAGAAAGTAAGTTCTGGAGTCAGTCTTGGGAGGTCAGCTCCACCTCTTCCTACCTGCATGACCCTTGGCAGGTCCCCTTACGTGTAAACCGAGGGTGCATATGTCATGCAAGACATTGTTCCGGGCCTATAGAAAGAGCTCAATAAATATTAACCGTGTTAGTATTGTATTCGTTTTCTATGGCTGCCTGTCACAAATGACCACAAGTTTAGTGGCTTCAAACAACACAAACTGATTATCTTATATGTCTATAAGTTAAAAGCCGAACACTTGTCTCACTGGGCTAAAATCAAGGTTGGGCAGTGCTGTGTTCCTTCTGGAGGCTTTAGGGGAGAATCTGTGTCCTTGCCTTCTGAAGCTTCTAGCGGTTGCTCATATTCCTTAGCTCATGTCTCCAGTCCTTCACCTTCGAAGCCAGAATGCTTGTTGACTCCTCCTCACTTGGACTCTGCTGACATCCTCTTGTGCTCTACTTTTAAACACCCTTGTGAATACACTGGGCTCACCCTGATAGTCCAGTATACTCTCCCTATTTTAAGTCAGGTCATTAGCAACTTAATTCCATTTGAAACCATAATTTCTCCTTGTCATGCATAAACATACCCATAGGTCTGTGGGATTAGGATATGGACATCTCTGGGGGACATTATACCACTGATTACAGTTGCCATAAAAAGCGTGGATGCTCTGGGGCAGCAACAGACATTATGAAGATTGTGATGAAGAAGCAATTCTGTGGGGAGAGCAAAGATTGGCCAGATATAGAAGGTCTCTGCTTCTTTTATTTGGTTGAACCAGAAATCAAAAGCACATCAAAGGCATTACCTTTCCTCACACCGCTAAGAAGAGAACATCCTTAAAGGGAAGCTGAATAAGCAAAATGCATGATTTTCCTTTGGTTCTTCTTGGGTCAATAAGTGGAGGCAGAGATATGAGATGATTAGAAAACCTTGAATCTGTGTGCCATATTTCCATAGAGCAATCTCAGAATCCTAGTGGGAGGGAAGAATGGCAAGAAACAGGATGAAACTTATAGCATAATACCGCTTATGTAAATTCAAAACGTGCATACCTAAGCAAAGGCATATTTTTCAAGGGTATAGGTATATTTAAAACATGAACAAAATATGGACAGTGGCTTGAAGGATATATATTAAATGCACTAGTATGGATACCTGGTGGGGGGAAAGGGGAAAATAAAAATAATAAATAAATGAAAGAGGGTCCTAGCAATGGTCGATGATAGAATGCCATCAAGAGATGGTATGATCATCTAAATTCTTTGTCCTTGATGTCTTTTGTCACAGGCAACCCTAGTGAAATTACAATAGTGACCTTCATACTTCAACTCCTCTTCCAAAGGAATCGTCAGACAATTCTACCTTTGAAAAAAGAGCTGTTTTCAGTCTACACTGGTATGGTAGTTCCTGAGACCTCCAAGGATTTAGGAGAGCATGGGCCACTAAATCTTAAGTCTCTAGCAAACCAGGTTTTGCCTGAGCATTCAACCATCATGTGCTCTATCAAGCTGTAGGTTACTTCATCACATGAAGATTTGATGGCATCCCAGCTGATTTAAGCTATCCCTTCATTTTCTGTCCGGTTAAATGTAGTTGGGGCACCCAAGCAAGCAGCTGGGTGACCCAGTAAGTGAGTCACAAAAGATACTGACACATGAGCTATGTAATTATTCCAGGTTGGTCCCCTCACCACCTTCTGTGGTGATATTGCATTAAGGATATTGCAGCCCTTTTAGGACTCAGTTTACTCTACCTATAGAATGGACAACATGTCTTGACCCAGTCATTTCCTACTCAGAAACAGAGGGTGGATATTCCCTGGAGGTACTTACTGTGGTTCAGTGCCCAGGAGCACAGGGCTTGGAGTCACGCTTCATAGGCTTGAACCCAGGCCCTGTCATAAACTGGTTGTGTAATTCTCTGTGCCTTCAGCTTCTGGGTCTACAAAATGAGAATAATAACAGTATCTATCATAGGGGCTTATCAAAGTGCCTGGCAAATGATAAGGACTCAATAAATATGTGCTATTGTGTTACTGCTATTCCAATTATAATTTCTATTATTATAATTATTGTCAATATCATTACCATATTATTCCATTTGAGGGCAATGTGTTGAGGGAAAAGGGATTGTTGATAGAACAATAATTTTAAAACCTGCAACAAACCCAGAGGATGCTCAAAAGTGAAAAAAGGGGCATGGGGAAGGAAGAAGAAATGATGAGGAAAGATGAATTTGCACCATTTTTACCTCTACTTGGCCCATAGCAGTTACTATACACATATATGTATTTTGCATGGGCAAGTGAACAAATGAATCCTTAATAGATAAATCATGATATAACTGAGATCTAAATGAGGACCAACCACAGACCTATGGAAACCTATGGCTAGGTTTCCAATCCATCATTCCCTGAATGGTCCTCTGTGAACTCAGTGAATCAAAAGCTCTGATTCTGCTCTGTGGTTCACTCTCAGTGTTTTTTTCTTGGGGAGTATCAATAAAGATATAAAAATTCCATGTGGGTGCCTGGGTGGTTCAGTGGTAGAATGCTCGCCTTTCATACAGGAGACCCGGGTTCAATTCCTGGACCATGCACCCCCCCAAAAAAAAGTATATTCTTTTGAATAAAATAATATATATGGGTGACAAAATTTCCTTTTGTCTCTACTAATGGTAATGTTTTGCAAATCATGGGCTATGAGACTGAAAGTGATCCTAAGGCTATGGCAGAGAAGGGCCTGGTACTCAATTTATAAAATACCCTGCACTCAATTTATACCCTGATTTTTGCTTTTGTACTATGAGAAAAATGATTAATTTCATCCAAATTATCCTTTTACTCATTAAGCCATTGTGTTTTTCTGAACACTCTCCTCTGGATTGATATTGATGCTGGCACTCCTTGGAGGTCCCAGCTATTGTAACAAAATCTTCCCAAGATGTTTACTGATGCTCTTCTCCTATTGATCTAATTAAAGATCGTAATGCCTAATATAATTAGTTTAGTCTGCCTTTCTGTCAGGATAGCTCCTCCATGTTTAGACATCTAAGAATCAGTGGTAAATTACTCTGGGATAATGAATTGCAATTCTGAAGGAATGGGTTTTCAGGGTACAAATATGTGAATCAACTAGGACTTTTAACTATAGGATTCTCCCTTTTTTGGCAATTGATGGTTATTTTCTTCCTATACCAAGTCATTCTCCATCTAGAGACTAGTCAACCAGGGCCATTTTGTGGAACATGCTTTAAATTATTGATATAATGGATTGGGCAAAGGACAGAGCATGGAATCTGGTGACTTAACTCTTTAATTCATTTGAAAACTAGAATTTTATTTCATTTCAAGCTATTTATGCATCAGTGGAGATTAGCCATTAGGGACAAAGAGATTGATGACATAAGAAAGAAGAAATGGGAGATGTAAAGTCTTAAGAAAGCAAACCCTTCCAAATCACATATTGAGGGACTGAACTTGGTAAAAAAGAAATATTTCCAAAAAAACAAGAATGAGAAGGTCAATAGAGATAGTGGGAGGTTTGGAGATTTGGTGTTGGTGATATTAGACAGTTCTCTTCTGAAGTTTTGTAGTTTCTCAATTGAGTATGAGGTAAGGACAGTCACTAATAAGAAGGTGGGATAATGAAAACAACAAAAACAATAGCCAACGTTCATTAACTGCTTCCCAGGTGTCAGGTAATATTTTAATCATTTTGCATATATTAATTACTAATCTTTACAACAGCCTCATGAGGTTGGATTGGATTTTAGAAAGGAGAAAAGCAAGCTCAGTAAAGGAGTAATGTAGGATACAAAACCAGTATCTGGTGTTAATTTTTTTTTTCCTAGGGTTATTTAGCTGCTCATGTGCAGCATGAAGAAGGCAAATCACTTACTTCACCCAGTGTTGGGGTTTGCCAGGCAAATACTGTGGAGAAATAAAGGGAGTCAAAGACATTGGGAAAGGGGTCATTTGTAAGTGAGTGATTGCAAATGATGGGCCATGGAATATAATCAAAATAGGAAAAGGAGTAAAAAGAGGAGGTGGTTGATGAATGAGGGAGAAGCACTGATGTAAATGGATTAGAGTCATAGTGAAGCTGAATAATCATTATAATTAGAGTTCATTACCTCCAAGCTGAAAGAACAAGGGGTTTGCAGTGAAAAGTACGGAGCTGGTGTTTGTAATGCTTACAGTTGGGGCAGTTTTCAGTGATAAGGAGTTCCAGCGTGGGATCCTGAGGTTGGTAACTGAGGTCGAGCAGAGGTGAAATAATGGACAGGATCAGAATTGTGTTCGGAAAGATGAACTATATGGAAAGGAAAAACCTGAAAACAGGGAGACAGTTAGAAAAGAGTTTTGGCCATCATGGAGAGAGACCATGGCTGCTTGGCTAGGACAGGATGATGAGAGTAAGCGTGCGGGTGAGGAAGTGCGTGGATTGAGGAAGTATTTAATGGGTAGGAGGGTGGATGAGACTCAGTGCATTTGGTTGCGGGAGGTCAGGGAGAGAAAGAAGCAAGGTGCTGCCCAGATTTCTGGCTTAGACAGCTGGGTACATGTTGGTCGGTTCAGTCTCAAAAAAAGAGCTGAGGGAAGGAAATAAGGAGTCCAATGTAGATACGCAGAGTCTGAAATATGTTAAGGGTTTAAGGCAAGCAAAGATTTCTCCACTACAGATAGACAAGTTCCTTGCATGTTGCTTACAATGCTTTATCTCACGTAAGGAGAGTTTTGCATTTGACTAAGTTCCTAATTAACTCAAATAGGGTCTGTCGGGGAAAGAGTTTTAAAAATGGAGAAATGAATAAAGAAGGCTAAGAAAGACATTAAAAGAACTGAGGCTAGGCCCCAGTGAGACTAAAAATAACTGAAGTGGCACTCCCTGCCCAGGCTGTGGAGTCTGCTGATTATAAACAACAGCAAGTATGAACGGTAGGCATTTTAAGTTTCTCTAAACTGTGGACATTATCATTCTTTATTCTCAACTGAATTATCTTGGAAGAAGTAAACCCTCAGCACTTTTTTCAAAATCCATCTCCTCACAGTGGCATGAGTGGTCTTATTTGGTTGCAGATATGAGAAACCAACTCCATACAAGATTAAACAAAACATGGAATTCAGTGGAAGAGCAGTGAGGATATTTAATTGAACCTAAAGAAAAATTTGAAGAAAATCAGGCTTTAGGAAAGGTGGGGATCAGAACAACTCTAGGCATCTCAGTAATAATAGATCAGTAACATTTCAGCTACCTTTCGGCTGTACCATCCCTTATATATCTTCATTCAGTCAATGAGTGTTTGTTGAGCAACTGTAATGGGTCAGGCCCTTTGCCAGGTATTGGGGATGCAAAAGTTATCAAAAATAAAGATGACCTCACCCTGGTGAGGTCTGCTGCAAGAGATGGTCACTTATCAAATAATCATATACAAATATATAATTGCAACTTCTTAAGTTTTATGAGGGTTGGGAACCTGGCACAACAAATACTCACAGTGCAATGGAAATAGACAACCTTGACTCAGTCAGGGAGGTTCAGGATGGTTTCCTTGAGAAAGTGACCACTGAAATGATATTGAAAAATGAGAAGAGTAGAAGGACAGTGCTCCAGGAAGAGAGGGCAGCATGTGCAAATTCCCTATAGTAAGATGGTAAGTTCAAAGGTCAAAGCAGACTAGTGTGGCCACAGCACTAAAAGGAAAGCTGAGATATGAGATGAGATCTTGTAGTTCCATTATGTCTAAGTAGGTCTTTATTCCAAGAGCAAAAGAGAGCCAAAGATGTGTTTGAATCAGGGAGAAGGTGGCTGATTTTTAGATTTGCCTTTTCAAAAGATCACTCCAGCTGACTTGTGGGGAATGGTTTGGAGGAACTCAGCTACCAAGTCATGCTTCCTCGGAGAGTGAATCTTCTGGGCCATCTTAAGTCAGGTGTCCACTCTGGACCGGTCAGTCCTAAGAGGATGAGGTTCCCTGCCAGGGACATGGATGCTGAGGGCCTATCCTGAAGGCAGTGGTCAGAAAAGATGAAATGGACAGAATCTCCAAAATAACCATTACACCAATTCACAGCACAATGACCTTCCATAATGTGAAATTCCAAAGGCTACCCTGTCCCCGAAATATAACCAGCTTCCTTCAGAGGCGGGAGTTTCTAGGGAATGTAAAGGGCAAAGGATTTGGTCAAAGAAACTTGGCCTCAACATTTGCGTGGTGGGAACGAAGATGGCTGAACCTCCCTCACTTCCTCCTCTGTTAAACAAGGGAGAATCACAACATCCCCACCGTGTTCCAAGCTGGTACAATATGACCTTCTTTTAATTTTTTAAAAAATATTTTTATTGTCAATCCCTAATAAGCAAACATTCTTGACATACAAACATCCTATACATGGTGACAATCAATGGTTCACAATATCATCGCATAGTTTTATATTCATCCCCATGATCATTTTTTTGAACTTTTGCATCTCTCCAGCAAAGGAAATAGAAAAAGGAAAAACTCATACATACCATGCCCCTTACCCCTCCCTCTCATCAACCACTAGTATTTCAATCTACTCAATTTACTTTAACCTTTATTCCCCTTATTATTTGTTTTTTTATCCATATGTTTTACTTATCTGTCCATACCCTAGACAAAAGGAGGATCCGACACATGGTTTTCACAACCACACAGTCACATTGTGAAAGCTGTATCACTCTACAATCATCTTCAAGAAACAAGACTACAGGACACAGCTCTACAGTTTCAGGTATTTCCCTCCAGCCACTCCAATACACCATAAACTAAACAGGTGATATCTATATAACACATAAGAATAACCTCCAGGATAACCTCTTGACTCTGAAATCTCTCAGCCACTGACAATTTATTTTGTCTCATTTCTCTCTTCCCCCTTTCAGTCGAGAAGGTTTTCTCAATCCCTTGATGCCAAGTCCCAGCTCATCCCAGTAGTTCTGTCCCACGTTGCCAGGGAGGTTTATACCTCTGGGAGTCACGTAACATGATCTCTTTTTAAATTCATTTTAATTCCAAGAGAAAGAAATTACTGTCCCCATTTTACAGAAGCAAAAATGAAGGTTGAGCATGTTTTAAACCAGGACCGACTAACTCCAAAGTTTATATACTCTTAATCATTTTCCTCCCCCCATATCTTCAAAGGGCCCCACAACAGGTTCTCATTGATGGTTCTCGTCATTCTTAAGAGACATAATAGCAGCATTCATTTAAAAATAGTATCACTGCTAATAGCTAAGATTCATCGTACACTGTTTGCCAGGCAAACATCATTTAGCCCTCATAACAACTTATAGGAATTATTATTTTTTCCACTTTACAGATAAGTAACTGAGGTATTGAGCATTTATGTAACTTAAGCAGTTTACTGAGCAAGTAAATATCAAAACCATAATTTGAACCCCAGCAGGCTGACCCCAGAGTCCATGCTATTAAACATCATGCTGTACATATTCATATTCTCTCTCTCCTTCTAAAATAAACATAAAGAAACCGAAGGGGGAAAACACTATGGCTCTTATTCATGAATTCTTATCTGAATACTCTCTAAAATGAAGGGCAAGGGAATACCTCCTTTGGGCAACAACTCTTTGATGCCAGCATTATTATCATTGCCCTCGTTTTATAGATAAGGAAACTGAGGCTCAGAGAGATGAATTACCTATTCACCATAACCCAGATTATAATGGGAGGAATCAGGATTTTAACCTGGGTCTGTTTGAACACAAAGCCCTTTTGATGTTAGGACATGAAAACGATTTCCTCTGGTCCTCTGTGTATAGATTTCGTTACAGCCCTTCTTGAATGAACTTTTGGGCCCTTGTAAAGAAAAAAAGGAAAAACTGATGTGGTTATAAGTGCCTATAAGCACTTATGTTACGCCAGCTTCCACTCTGTAGCACCCACACAGACCCCATATTTTTAAAAAATGTCACATCATGGGCTTGATCTCCAGTACTTTCTGCTTCAGTTATAATCTCTAGCATGGAAATGAGTTATTTAGATTGTTAGTAGCTGACAGTCCCCATAAATTGCAAGAGGAGGCTCAGCAGGATGACAGGTGACACTATTTTGCTCTCTGCCACACTTCTCTCTGGTTAAAATCCCTCCCTGCAATTCTGTGTACCAAACAGCCATGAATTATAGCAAGTATTTTCTGAAGTTTTGTGAAAATTCTCCCACCTATTAAATTGCCAGGTTCCCAAATCTAACATAAATCTAATCCAAACATGCTTGGGAAAATATTGTGCCATTTATTCTTATATTATCATGCCTTTTGTTTTACTGTATCATGTATTCAAAGTGCTAAGACCTTCTGCCTACTCTGTATTCACCTGAGGATTGCAAACCAGCCAAATTGAGCCTGCAACAAGAAAACATGGCCTGCATTATTCCATGCAGCAGGCAGCCTCTCCACTGCCTGGAAACAAGTAGTAGAAGAAGAGGGAATGTGCAGTAGAGAAGCCGAACTTCCAAATAAAAATCTCAAGACAGAGAAAACTGGGCCCATCTCCCAAGTCCTTCATTGGCTTACTATTGCCTATGGGTAAAGAAATAAACTTTTTAGGAAAGCATCCTAGGTTTTTATGGTATAGCTGCCTTATATCTGTGTAACTTCCTCTGGCTCCAACATAATTTCTTTTCTAGCCATTTCAAACTACAGCAGATCTTTGGCATATCCGCATGGAACAATCCTGTCATGAACTATTTATGATTATTGATTGGGATTTTTTTCTTATTGATAAGTGAAAAAATCATGACTCAAACTGACTTAAGCCAAAAGAAGAAATTGCTAGGTTATGCAGCTGGGTAGATTGGGGATATCACAAGCTTCTAGTGTAGTTGGATCCAGGGGCTCAAATGACATCACCAGGACTCAGATGCTCACCATCTCTCACCTCTGCTTTCCTCGTGTTGGCTTTATTGTAGACTTGCCTAAAGTTGGCAAGTTGGTTCCCTGAGTTGGCAGACGGTCTCTGGGAGCACTAGACTCACATCCTATCACTTCAGTCAAGCTAGAATGAAAATAGTACCTCTGTTAATAATACTAGAAAAGCTTAAGTTATGGATTAAAATTTTAAGTCAAGAGAAATCAGAATATCTCACACAAATATCCCAACTGAAAATTTCTCTAGAGAAGTCAGAAACTGTGGCAATTTGTGACCTTTGTGGGTAAATGGTCTACATGGTCTGACTGATCAGAGGCTGCCCCCTTTAAGCAGGGTGTGCATTCTCCAGCTCACTGCCATCCCTTCCACAGCCTTTGTCTCCCAAACTCCAAGGCCAGGTGTCAGTTGTCATTTATCATGACATTAACAACAGCTTACGCTCTTGTTTTGTTCTAAGAGAGAAATATTTCTTTGTGTCCACATTTTTAAAAGCTGTGAGCTTCCTGACACCTATTCTACCTTAATAGTATATATTGCTTATCTGGCCCCTGATAGAGGCCCTGGAGTGCTGAGCCTCATAGGAGAGTCATCCTACTTGGTTGCTGTGGTGCCTGGGTGGACCAGCTGTGCCTAGAGAATCAGGGCCCAGGAATGGACAAAGCTGTGTAAACAGAACAAAAGCGCAAATGAATATTCATCCACAAATGATTAATTTCATGCTTTTTTTCCCCCTGGGACCAGAAAGCAAAATAAAGCAAAATGCACCCTTATATCTTTTGTATAAATTCACGTGCACCTTAAACAAGGACTCAGACCCATAATCGGAAGCTAACCAAGTGTGTATTTATTGAATTACTAAGTGTTTCCCTGGATGTCCCCATGATCTTTGGTCTTTGGTGGCTTCAAATTTGGTATAATGACTATTGCTGATTACCACTCAACCCTTTTTTAGCATAAGGGAGGGCAAGCATTCCTCCTTCACTTTGGGGTTGGAGACAGTTGGTTCTGGAAAGGTTGTATGACATGCCTGAAAGTGACTAGGCAAGTCTCAACAGCGTAACCAGTCCTTTTGAGAGCTCGTGGAATAGGAGAAACCAGGGGACTTCTGATCTGACAGGCTCCACACCGGAACCCCTCCCTTCGGTATTTAACTATAATTAGCGAGAACCATCCATATGGCGACTCTTCTCGGGCCAGATGGGTGGTTGTCAGGCGGCACATGATCTTTGCTTCACTTTGAAGGAGACATGAGTAATCCGAGGGATATTAATCCAACATGAGCTATATTTATCTCCATTTCTTTGGTTGATATCACATCTCTATTTCTTCCCTAGTCATCAGGGGGTACATGGCACAAGCCCAAGATAGTCCTACTCAAAGACTAGGAAAACGTGATGCTGCCACTATTCGTGGTTCCTACTTGATGCCACAGCCCCATCCTTAAATGGCCTCGGCCACCCCGGAAGGCACAGAGCAGGATGTAGAAGCCTCAGAGATTATCCAGGCTCTTTGGCATATGAGGGCACTGAGTGAGGCTCAGGGAGTGTGTGTGGCTGGTCCAAGCAAATTAAAGATGGAGCTGGAATGACAGCCACTTGACCGCTCTTTGATTTTAACTGGGGGGTGACTACACATCCTATTTGGCATCTTCTGGGACAGTGTGTTCCTTTTCCCTCTCAAAAGATGGAAACACACATTCACCCTGCTTTAAGGGACTATAGCCACCTTTAAAAGGAAGCAGAGGGTGGGTACTGTCATCATACACATGTGGAAGGGAAACCAAAAAAGCTATGAAGATTTTTGGAAATTCTATAGACAAGCTCCTCTGCTCGTCTCTTCCACTCACACCACAAGCTTTCTCCCGAAGGAAGACTCACTTCCTTCCTCTTCCAACTCCTCTTACCTAGACAATCCTCTTCATACTTTATGAGCTGCATTCCAGAGGAAGCCAGTCTGATTGGCTCTGCCAATCACCATCAACCTGATGGCCATAAAATTGTGTCAGGTCACCTCCTAGGTTATCGGAAAGCCAATGAATGAGCAGCAACCCCTCAGAAGTGTCCTCGTGCAGAGAGCAGCCAATGGAGCAGGGGTGGGGGTTGGACCAGTTCCCCAGAAGAGGATGTTGAGTCTTTCTTAGGTACCATGACTTTATTTATAACATTCTTTATTAAAATAATAACACTTCTATTGAGCATGTCTTGGTACTAGCTAAGTGTTTTACATATATTTTCTTATTTAATTTTCACACAATCCTATGGGGCATCTACTGTAACCTCATTTTACAGGTAAGGAAATGGAGGCCCAGAGAGTTCACCATTTGCTTAAGGTGACATAGCTGGGCAGAGGTGGAGCCAGCATTCAGACCCAGGCAGCCTGACACCAGGAACCACACACATAATTGCATGGCTTTCTCATGCATCAGCGAGTTCATCCTCCAGAGAATGGAGCATCACCAGCTTGTTATTCTAGGTTAACTTTGACCTATAAACAGCTTCAGTCCTCCTTGAAAGAGTTGTCTTTCGTATCCTTTAACTCCTTTTATTGTCTCTTTCCGGTCTGGATACTTACTAGATCCTACCTGGAAGGTCTTTGATATCAAGTAAAAAATTTAGCCACCATACCATAGCAAAGTTTATTCTACTTTATTAATTTTTATTGTTGCTCTGTTGTTACTGTGCATTTTCTTAACAGACTCTTCAAGAAGTCTAGAAAGTATGAACTTCAGTTGTGATGAAGAAGGAAAAGGAAATATTTGAAAAGCACTGCTTGGTACCCCATTGATCTTGAGTTACTAAACCTCCCTGCATCTCAGCCTCTTCATTTGTAAAAAGGGGACAGTACTTTCTACCTGCAAAGATATCCGCAGAAGTGCTCAGGGCAGTCTCTGGCAGTAAGGACCTGCTCAGTGACTATTTATAACTTGTGCTGGTTTGAAAGGATGTATGTCCCCTAGAAAAGCCATGTTTTAATCGAAATCTCATTTCGTAATGGCAGAATAATACCTGTTCAATACTGTATGTTTGAAACTGTAATCAGATCATCTCCCTGGAGATGTGATTTAATCAAGAGTGGTGTTAAGCTGGATTAGGTGACAACATGTCTCCACCCATTTGGGTGGGTCTTCATAGCTTTCTATATGAAACTATAGGAGTCCTATAAAAGAGGAAACATTTTGGAGAATGAAAGAGATTCAAAGACAGCAGAGCATAATGACATAGCCATGAGAAGCAGAGAGCCCACAAGCCAGTGACCTTTGGAGATGAAGAAGGAAAATGCCTCCTGGGGAGTTTCATGAAACAGGAAGCCAGGAGAGAAAGCTAGCAGATGATGCCTTGCTCGCCACGTGCCCTTCCAGCCGCGAAAGAAACTCTGACTGTGTTCGCCATGTGCCTTTCCAGGTGAGAGAGGAACCCTGAACATCATCAGCCTTCTTGAACCAAGGTATCTTTCCCTGGATGCCTTTGATTGGACATTTCTATAGACTTGTTTTAATTGGGACACTTTCTCGGCCTTAGAACTCTAAACTTGCAACTTATTAAATTCCCCTTGTTAAAAGCCATTCTGATTCTGGTATATTGCATTCCAGCAGCCAGCAAACTAGAACAGATCCTTACCTGAATAATTCTTTGGGGGCCTCACCATTGAACAAGGAAGTATGGCTTCCAACAACCATGCAGGATTCACATTCTTTGTCATAAAATCCTTGCCCTGAGCTCTTTCTCCAGGGCATCTAATTTAATTCAATAATCTCTGAGTCTGATTCATTACCTCCTTACTTATTCTCCCATTTCCAACTTCCACTAGCTCTTCATGCTCCAAACCCTACTCTTTCCCCCTGCTATGGCCATCCATTCTTGTCGGCAACTCAACTCATCTTGGTCTCACCAAAGAGGCATTAAATTGGCTAGGTTCTGCTCTCTTTGCCTGAGTTAGGAATAGTAAGTACCTTTCAAATTGAAGCCTGACTGTGACTATGTGATAGTGTCCAGTTTCTTTACACGTATTCTAAGTGGATTCAGTGGGACAGAGTTCCATGATTGATTAGGCCTGGCCCAGAGAGAGAAAGCGAGGACTCATATTCCATCTCCACCCTTTGCTTTTCACACCAATTTTGCCCCTCAGTCTTCCTAGAGTTGTTGCCAAATGGTGCAGATGATTAAGAGGTGAGGGAAGTCATGGGGAAACACCAATGCATCGTCCACCATTCCTGCTTAACAAACCACTCAAATGCTTTCCCTCCTGGTTCACCAGCAGCCCCATCTTCATAGGCTAAATGCACGTTGTGTGATTTCACTCATTGCATAAGGAAAACAGACACACTGAGCCATCCTTCCTGTAGATGTAGTAGAGGGAGCAGTAGAGCGAATTGGGCCATTACATTCTCTTCATCTTTTTCAGATGTTTTAAATGAGCCATGCAATTAGGAAAGAACACTCTGGGGAAATAAGGTATGATTGTGTCATTCTTTAGGACACAATAGCAACTGCATTATTAATAATTACCTTTTAAGAGCTATCCACTGTCTAATAAACACAGTGACAGGCACACTGCATATGATTGCTCATTACTTTATTACAACTCTATGAGGTCAGTACTGTTAGTGTCCTCATTTTATAAGGGGAGGGATTGCCCACATTTACACTGCAGGTGAGTAGCAGAGCTGGATTTTGCTCTGGATGCTGCATGTCTCCAAACCCTGAATTTGTTCCATAATATTACACTGACACTAGGAAAGAGTCTAGAAGACTTAATCTTCAGATCAGCCCTCCTGACCTAAACATGTCCTTTCCTTATTTGCTGTTTAATTGGAATTTGAGATAGAGACTCTGAGTCTGTGTGTGTGTGTGAGTGAGTGTTTCTGCAAGCAGGTTGGCTTTCAGCAATAAATTAGACTTAGAAGATTTGGGCTCGATAGGTCAGACAGTTGTCTGAGCCCATTCTCACCCCAAGTCAGAACGCCATAAATGAGCCCATCTCCATTCACTGCCTGGGATTCAGAATTGAGAAGTTAGCTTTGCATGTGGAATGAATCAAAAGGTAGGAGGCATGAAAAGTGACCAGGACCAAAGTGGGATTCACACAGCCTCTAGAATAGGTAGGTTCTTATCACCTAAAATTAAGGGGCTTTTATCCTGCCCCAGGAGGTAAATAACATTTGCTGAGCACCTACTATGAGCCAGGCTCCTTGTTAAGCACTTTAAAATCATTATCACATCAGGCTCAGTTAGTAATGGACAGATGAGTATGCATATCAGTTCATTTATTCTTCACAACAAACTCAGGAGGTAGGATCTCCTATTGTCTCCATTTTGCAGTAGAGAAAATTGAAGCCAGCAAAGGCAAGTGTCCTCAGCTAGCAGAATTAGACTTCCAAGTCAGGAGTGAGTGTTTTCTTCCCACTATGGGCCATATGTGCCCATGAGGACTGACCTGTGACCAAAACTTGCTTAGACTTTAGACAGTTGGTCCAATAACCACTTATAGGCATTTTCTTCTTCTTAGAGGAGGAGACCCCAAGGAAGAGGAAACCAAACTCAGGCTTTGTTGACCAATAATTGATTGTCTTCCCTCAATGAGGAGGAAAAAGGGTTGGGTTTCTATTCTTGGTGTTAAACCTGAAGTAGCAGAGGCTTCAAAGTCCTGGTATCACCAAACCTCAGTTTCCTAATCAGAAAACTGAAAATATGAAAATGGTTGGGAAAATCAAATGGAATAAAGCACGTGTATAAAGAGGAAAGGTTGATGAAAATGTTGCTACTTCTGCCTTTTTTGGCTGTAGTTGTATTAAATAGTTTGGAGCTGGATAAGAGGAACTTTTGTGAGCCAAGGACTTTGTTATCTTTTGCAGCTTCTGTAACACAGTTACAGAGTTTGAACAAGGAAACAAAGCAGAGTTATGTCAGCACACGGGGCACTGGAGAACCCTCAGCCCCCCACCCCACCCCTTTTACTGGGAAGGACTTGATGATTTACCTTAAGAAGAAGTCATTATGTAGCAGACATCTGCATAATGATTTCTCTTCTCTTCTTCAAAGTTTTAGACTTCCCTGCTGATCTCCTATGTCCTCCTATCCCAAACCTTTTAGGTAAACAGAAACCTAGGGTATCATCTTGTCTAAGTTTGGCACCCTGACCTCCAAAAGTAAGCTCTGCATCCAGCCATTTCTCTTGACTTATGGCTCATCAGTATTCACCTAAATACCACTATTCAATTTCTACCCCAGCCAGGTTAGCAAGACGGCGAGCATTTTCTGAAGACCATCAGAAACGGGAAACAGACTGTGACATCTACCTAGTGTGTGGCACGTAGCATCTTCCTGCATACCAGTTCATCATCATAACATGAAATAAGTATTATTATTTCCATTTTCCAGATAAGAAACCATGGATTGGGGAGGTTAAATGACATTGAAAATCACACTACAAATGCATGGTGGAGCCATAGTCCAAGTCCAGATCGCATCTGGAGAATAGAAAAGTAGAGATCATCCTGGAATGGACGTTTAGGATTACAATATCACATTTTTCATAATGTTGAAGTCAAGGGGGGGGAAATCTACTGTAATGGAGGAGAACAGATGAAATAGCAATGTGGGAAGATTGAAATAAATGCATTCCTTTCTCTTTTTAAAATTTTAACACTCTTAAGGGGACTTAAGTCACTTTGTAAGTTTTGAAACATTAAAATGTATTATGTATAATGTGATTTGCTCATAAAATTATCATGTTTGGTGTATTTAAAGATGTGAGAGCATAGGAAAAAAGAGAAGAGTTTGGGGAAAATAGCTTTTTTCTCTCCTTTTTTGAGAAAAATTAAAACATTCGGGAAAAAATCATATTAAAAAGAAGTTTTCTATTTTTTTTCACCAGATGTTCACAATTCTATTTGCAGCCACTAACTTTTCCCTTTCTCTGTTAACTTTCGGGAATCCTCAAACTGGCTCCCTTGAGTTCCCTCACTTGCCAGGGGTCAATGTCCAGCATGACCGTCCCATGTCTTCAGCATCCTTTCCTTCTCTTTGGTGTTGGACACTTCATGGTGCACTTAATTTTTCTGGTCCTTCCTCAGCTCCCAGCCTTTTATCCATGTTCTAACTCAATACCTCTTTTTTGGTTCTGCCTCTTCCTAATTAGTCTTTGTGGAGTAGTTTCGTGTCTGTGGTGGTTCATGGTAGCTAGTGGTCATCTCACTTCACTGAGCTCTGAAATAGGCTCGGTGGCAAGGTTAGAGGACTGCCTCTTTAAGGCTTTTAAAGGGAAGAGGCTTCCCTCCTACCACATCTGCAATTCTGGAGGATGCAGTTAGGGTTCCTGTCCTGGTAAGAGGAGTGTGGGCTGGACGTCACTCCCAGTTGGCCTCTTAGCCAAGTGCCCCTCCCTATTGCCCCCAAATGAGGCTAGGATTTTCAAAGGAGTTTGGCCCAAACCCTTGAAATAACCTACATGGGGTTATTTAAATAGGAGTTGCTTAAATTATGAAGTGTCTATAAAATGGAATACTATCCAGCCATAAAAACATCAAGACAGAGCTGTGTGCACTAACTATGGTGCCATTTTTAAGGAATATTAAACAGGTGAAGTAAAATGCAGAATAGTACGGAAGTATGTCGATTAACATAAAAGTGGATAAAAATGAGATGATAGGTTCATATTTGCTTGTACAAAAGTTCATAACATATCTACGGAAAGAATATTAATAAGCTATAATAGTGGTATGACCTAAGGGACTCAAGGTCAAGAGTAGGAGAGACTTAATTTTCTCTGAATACCCTCTTTTAGTGCTTAATTTTTTGTTATTTGCATGAATTATCTTTTCATAGTTAGCTACATAAATATACAAATAGATAAATAAATGAAGTTTTAGAAAGAGTTTTATACATTGTAGGTATTTCATGAATATGCATTAAATAAGTTAAATGAAAAAATTGCTAATAGATCAGGGCCCCCATTTCATAGGATGGCATGTTCACTTAAGGTGAATCAGAATGTACTTATTTTCCCTGAGGAAGGAGGGTAGGTGAACTTGGTATGCCTCTAAAGGGCTCAATCAGTCATTTAGTCTTTCCTACAACAAACATTAACTAAGAACTTATTATACGATGGTATTAAAAAGGATTTTTGTGCTGCAGAGGTGAACAAAACAGTTGAGGCTCTGGATTTGACTGTGGATTTGACCACCGCTCTATATCACTATAATATAATGTGATAAATCTGCACCTTGATGATGATAGAATTATAGGTAAGTTTGAAGAAGAAATATTCAACTTTAAGATCTTCTAGTTCAACCTCTTGATGATAAAGTTGAGGAAACTGAGGCTCAGAGAGGGAACCAGACCTCATCAAGGTCACAAAAGGGTAAAGTGGCAGAACCGGGTATATGAGCCAAGAATATTGCTGTGTAACAAACAGCCCCAATGTCTCACAAACATACATTACTGAGCATTTATTTAGCTCGAGCTATGGATTGGTTGGGGTGGGCTAGGGATTGACGGGGCAGCTCTGCCCCACATGCTGCTAACCCAGTGGGCCAACTTGGGCATATCTTTCTCCTGGTATGATAAAGATGCAAGAGAGCAGGTGAAAGCATGCAAGGGCTCTGAAAGCCTAATCTCAGAACTTGTGCATCACTTCTGCTTCCTTTTCTTGGTTAAAGAGAGTCTTATGGCTGAAATTAGAGGGGTGGAAAATTATTTTATATTTTTTTAGTGAGAGAAGCCAAAAAGGAAAAAAAGCATAGATAGAGGAAGAGGGGAAAGACTTGAGACCAACAATGCAATCTACCTCATGGGTTTCAACTCATGTCTTTTGGTCCCAAGTCCAGTGGAGAAGGATGCCTCATTAAAAAAGAAGTTGATAATATAAGAAAGTCCAAATACCCTGGTGGGTAAGAAGGGCATCTGTAGACTATGCACCTGTAGACACTGGCATTGATAGAGTAAAAATGGATCCTTACTAGAATATTGGTTGTATTAGTTTGCTAGCTGCTGGAATGCAACACACCAGAGATGGATTGGCTTTTAATAAAAGGGGATTTGTTTTGTTAGTTCTTCAGGGGAAAGGCAGCTAACTTCCCACTGAGGCTCTTTCTTATGTTGAAGGCACAGGATGGTCTCTGCTGGCCTTCTCTCCAGGCGTCTGGATTCCAACAACTTTCCCCGGGGTGACTTCTTTCTGTATCTCCAAAGGCCTGGGCTGAGCTGCAAGTGCTGAGATGAGGAATGCTGAGCTGCTTAGGCTGTGCTATGTTCCGTTCTCTCATTTAAGCACCAGCCAATTAAGTCAAACGTCACTCATTGCAGCAGACAAGCCTCCTAGCCGACTGCAGATGTAATTAGCAACAAATGAGGTTCACGTACCATTGGCTTATGTCCGCAGCAACAAGACTAGGTATGCTCACCTGGCCAAGTTGACAACTGAATCTAACTAACACATTGGTATATAGGACCTTTTCTTTCCTTTCAAAGTCATTCCAACTTGCCTAGATTCAGTAGAGGTCTGTAAGAATTCAAGGGGGTGGAAGCAAGGGGTCCCTGCTCCAGGTGCTATTTGGAATTGAGAGTATGGGGAAGGGTTTAGAAGTGTATTTGGGGGAGCAGAGGGTAGTTGCTCTCCCCTTGATAATGATGCCTCACTGGTCTGCTAACAAAAAGTATAGGCCGGCTCCACTTTCAACAGACCCCACTCCAGCCAGATGTCTTCTCAAGGCTCCCTTGCTCTTTGATTAGGAACTGGCTGCCTTCCAGTTCAGTGGGCAGGGAGAAAGGCCGGTAGGACTTTGGCTTGTAGCACTTTTTGAAATAGAAATAGAAAGACTAACCTTGAGTATTACTTTTAGCATGATAAGTCTAGGCGTTTCTTGGGGGCAAGACTTCTGAAAATTGGTAAACATTATTGCAAAAACTGAAATAACTTTTATCACCCTGTTTAACACCTAAATTATATGTATTGTTTCTGGGAAAGAAGTGAATTTGGTTGGTGAATATTGCAAATGTTTTTCAAGATAACTGTTTTCAGGCATTCTGAAATGATTCAGTGAGTTACTGATAATAAGTTACAGAGAGGAGGGAGATGAGAATAATAACAGTTACCCATGTATGGAGCACCAATTATATAGGAAATTTCAACCAAATCATTTTTCCTACTATCTCAATACAGTAGGGACAGGCATGTGACTTAATATCAGCCAGACTCTTCCCTGGAACTTTGACTCTTGAGCCAAAGTTGCAAGGACAGTGGAAACCACTGGGGTTTGTCCATTCCAATGTAGACACCAAAGTGAGACCATCAAGAGGTTTCTGTTGCCAAGGCCTTTTGGAGCTGTCCAGATACCTAGTACTGTCCATTCCCTTCCATACTGAGATATACTCCATATTTTTTCTAATATTTTCTTAACCAATTGGAGCCAGATTCTATTGCTTGTGATCAAAGCTGACAATGTAACTCTAGGAGGTGGGTAAATTCTTTTGTCTTTTAAAGGTAAAACAAAACAAAACAACTGACGTTCTTAGGGTGAAATTATTTGCTAATGTCACCAAATGTTGGTGGGTTATAACATTGGGATTGGAACCCAGCTTGTCTAAATCTAGAGTTTGTTTCCTCTCTCCTTTCTTGGGATCGCTTATGAGAAGGTGGCAGAGTGCATGCTGGAAATTGGGCTAGAATCCTAGAGGTGGCTTCTCTCCAACTCTTGAGCTATAGAAACTCTGCGAGCTAGTTGAACTGGCTCAGTCTGGAGCAAGGAAGTACTAATAGATCAAGATTCATAGACCAAAGGGAGGTAATTGCTGATTCAGAGCCAAGGGCCAAATGTTGGATCTGTTACTGAATCACTGGGAGCAAGAAGCTTCCACTTGAGGCTTATGAGAAGCAAAGAGATCTGTGGACCCAACCCTGGGGTGCAGTTTTTGTGACAGTACATTGCCATGCTGGCTCCTGTCCATCAGACACTTCACAGCGTTTAATTTCCAAATGGGTGTTTAGCACAAATGTAATAATAATGAGGAGCAGCATTTATTAAGCACTTATTTTATGCTAAGCACTATCCTAAGTGTTTTGCATGGATTGTCTCCTTTAATTGTCACATCATGATTGGTAAAATATTATCTCCATTTTAGAAAGGAGTAACCAGATAGAAAGTTAAAGACCTTTACTAATGTCTCATAGGTGGGATTCAAACCTAAACATTCTTATGGCAGCAGTACACTCCCAAGCAAACATAACAGAAAGATTCTCCGACCCTGTGGTAGTTAGATTCAGTTGTCAACTTGGCCAGGTGAAGGTGCCTAGTTCTGTTGCTGTGGACATGAGCCGATGGCTCATGTGAACCTCATCTGTTACTCATTACATCTGCAGTCGGCTAGGAGGCAGTGCCTGCTGCAATAAATGATGTTTGATTTAATTAGCTGGTGCTTAAATGAGAGAGTGCAAACCGTAGCACAACCCAAGCAGCTCCGCGTTCCTCATCTCAGCACTCGCAGCTCAGCCCAGGCCTTTGGAGATGCAGAAAGAAATCACCCCGGGGAAAGTTGTTGGAATCCAGACGCCTGGAGAGAAGGCCAGCAGAGACCATCCTGTGCCTTCCCAGGTAAGAAAGAACCTCAGTGGAAAGTTAACTGTCTTTCCTCTGAAGAACTAACAAAATAAGTCCCCTTTAATTAAAAGCCAATCCATCTCTGCTGTGTTGCATTCCGGCAGCTAGCAAACTATAACAGACCCTCCAATAACTGATTTATTATGCCACCTACTTCTCATAACTGTGGTCTGGGTTCTGGGGTCGCATGAATAAAGACATTGGCTGGCTGGTGCATCTTAGATTTTATTGGCCAGGTGATATCTCCCATGACATGAGCATTTAACAAACTTCCAGGCCGGGTTTGATTCAGAGGGAAAGGATTTCACAGATTTATAGCCCCAAAATCTGCCTCCAAAATAATGTCTCAAGTTTTCCCTACCCCACCCAATTTTGTCCTTCCTCCCAAATCACTTTGTGATAAAGGATGGGATGAGTATGAGGGAATGGGTAAAGGGGTCCTCTTCTGGAGAGGCAGCAGTTACTATTTCCTTTTTCTGACCTGAAGTGTTTTATCTCAGCCTTTGACATTCAAAATAGGCCTTGACCAATCTCCTTTATAAATCATATAGTCTAGGTTTTGTATGCAAAACCCAACTACAGCCTATAGGGCCCCACCTGGCTCTGAGCTTGGACCTATACTCAACTAGCTGAATTAGCTGCTGAGAGAAGGAAAGATGGAAAACCATGATGCAGATATTTGACTACTCAAAGTCTTTCTGGATCTAGCATGAGGGAAGGTTGCAGGTCTGAATTTCTATGCTCATTTTCAACTGTCTTTTTGTATAGCTGCTGAGAGAAGGAAAGATGGAAAACCATGATGCAGATATTTGACTACTCAAAGTCTTTCTGGATCTAGCATGAGGGAAGGTTGCAGGTCTGAATTTCTATGCTCATTTTCAACTGTCTTTTTGTATTAAGCCATATATGATCATTACTATTATTCCTGTCAACTCTGGCTGATTTCCCAAGCTAGTTGGGTAAACTCAGTGAAGGCACTGAGCTCCTTCAGGGACATTAGCACAGCTCTCAAATGAGGATAACATACTATCTGGCTGGCAGAGTCATTAGGAATATTAGAGGAGATGACATTTGTGACATGTTTGGTATAAATACTAAGATATATATAATATATACACATAGACAATATATAAACATAATTCTGTTATGTTGTTTAGCAAGCATTTGTTGAGTGCCTATTGTATGTCAAGTATGCTGTTAGGTAATTTTGATATCGTATTTAATTATAACAAATCCCTGAGATTAATTGCTATTGTCATCCCCATTTCACAGATAGAGAATTCCAAAAGTTTAAATACTCAAGATCACATTATTTTTTTAATATATTTATTAATTTAAAAAAATTAACAACAAACGAACTAAAACATTAGCATGTGATCATTCCGTTCTACATATATAATCAGTAATTCACAATATCATCACTTAGTTGCATATTCATCATTTCTTAGAACATTTGCATCAATTCAGCAAAAGGAATAAAAAATAAAAAGACAATAGGAAAAGAAATAAAACAAAAACAGAAAAAAAAAAGATTATACATACCATACCCCTTACCCCTCACTTTCATTGATCACCAGCATTTCATACTGAATTTATTTTAACATTTGTTCCCCCTATTATTTCTTTTTATTCCATATGTTCTACTCATCTGTTGACAAGGTAGATAAAAGGAGCATCAGACACAAGGTTTTCACAATCACACAGTCACATTGTGAAAGCTATATCATTATTCAATCATCATCAAGAAACATGGCTACTGGAACACCGCTCCACATTTTGAGGCAGTTCCCTCCAGCCTCTCCCTTACATCTTGAATAACAAGGTGATATCTACTTAAAGGGTAAGAATAACCTCCAGGATAACCTCTCCACTCTGTTTGGAATCTCTCAGCCATTGATACTTTGTCTCATTTCATTCTTCCCCCTTTTGGTTGAGAAGGTTTTCTCAATCCCCTGATGCTGAGTCTCAGCCAATCTAGGGTTTTTCTCAATCCTCAAGGTCATATTATTAATTGGTGAAGATTTTTGTTATTGTAACTATTATTATTATTATTTTTGTCATAGATGAGACCCAATCTTCTACCAGTGCCTAAATCCCATTTATATATTACATAAACACACTCAGAAATTCTGAGACATACATTATGAAATACATAGACTCATTTAATTATAGAATTTTCCTTCCCCCTCTATCAATAAAATGCCCTTCTCCTTTGTATTATTCCTTTCCATGCCCCACTAATCTGATAAGCTAATGCATGTAAGATGCTAATAATGATTTTATTGCAATACCTTCCTGAAGGTAGCTGCAATTTAACAGGTGACTTCTGGACACCACAATTTAAAAACTGTCAGAATTATTTGGTTTTAGGAAAGTGAATTTCAACCCTATCATAGGAAGACAAAGAGGGAATCCTAGGAAGAGAGCATTCACTCAATGAAATGTTGATCACCAACTATATGCCACACACTGTACAAGATTCTAAAGACAATGCCATAACAAGAGAGACTTGATGTCACAGGTATTAGAGTCTCGTGGTATTACTGTTGTTCTCCATTATACCCTCCTAGTACGACCTAAAGATGGATATCTGGTTGGCCATAATCTAAGGATTATAATCCCATTTGGAATCCTCATTGTGGATTCCTAAAATCTGAGAGCTGGGCTGCCCAATGTGGCAGGCACTAGCCACACTGGGCTATTTATATTTGAACTTGAATTTATTAAAATCGAGTAAAGTTGGAAATTCAGTTTCTCAATGGCACTAGCTACATTGCAAGTTCTCAATATCTCCAGATGGCTAATGGTTACCATTTTGGATGGCACATATATAGAACATTTCCATCATTGCAGAACATTTCATTGGGAGCTTTGGACTAGGGACTATCAAAGAATGAAGACAGCTTAGAGATCTCTAAATCTGCCCTCTCATTTTGAAAATGGTGAATCTGAAGACCAAGGAGAGGTGGGTGGGCACAGAATGTGTCTGTAGTTAATCCCGCTACAACTGGAATCTTTGAGTGTCTCTGTCAAATAATCACTCCCTCCTCACCTAATTTGTCAGCCTTCCATCGCAAAGCAATAGTAAAGAGTCATCAACTTCAGATACAACACTACCGTGAATATTAAGGGTAGGGTTTGGCCTTCAGAAGAAGCCCTTCTCCAGAGGAAACTCTGCTATTTCCAGAGGGATGCATGTGTATCAGTGTATAGTCAGGATTCTTAAGAGAAACCAAACCAGCAGGAGATATCTGTAAATACGAGATGTATAAAAATGTCTCACACAACCATGGGGATGCAAGAGTCCAACATCCACAGGGCAGACTGCAAGGCAGGCAATTCCGATGGAAATCCTGACAAACTCCACAGGAGAGGTTTGCTAGCTGAGGAAGCAGTGAAAATCCTCTCTTTTCCCTTAGAGGTCTTCAATTGATTGAATCAATTCCATTGGATTGGATTCTTTCATTAATGGAAGGCATACCATTAGTTGATCAGAGGTGTAATCAGTCACAGATGCAATCAACTGACTGATGCTTTAATAAACCAGCCTTCTAGTTTTTTAACCAGACACGAAATATCCTTGCAGTAATAGTCAGGCCAGTGCCTGCCTGACCAGAGAGCTGGGCATCATCACCTGGCCACGCTGACACCTGAACCCAACCATCACAATAAGTAAAACAGAAACACCAATAATGGCAGCTCCCCTATGTGTGGTGACTAGTACAGTGCCAAGTATTTTATGTGCATTCTCTCATTTAAAACCTCCTCGCCCATCCCATGAGTTTGGTATCATCACTACAGAAAAGGAAACCAAGGCTCAGAAAGGTGAAGTCACTTTCCCAGCATCAGCCAACTACAGAGAGAAATCTGAATTGGAATCCCGGTCTCTCCGTCCCAAAGCCCGTCACTATTTGGCCTACTTTCTAACCTCACATTTCATTTTAAAGCCTCGTCTTAATGGCTTAAGCAACAATTACAATTGCAGATTTTCCTCTTTCCTGGCCTTGCTTCAAATCGAAAGATCAAAACAAATGTAAAACCAAAATTTAAACTAGAACCATCCCCACTGGAGAAGCCACACATGCTCTGTTCCTTGGCCCTGATTTTAGCAGCACTGTGTTCACCATCCCTGCACTGAGGCCCTGGGAATGCTTCGGTGGGACCAAGTGTTCCTCTTCAAAGTCAGGACTGTACCTTGTGGACGGCTATGAAGGGTTAAAATTCAAGGCAGAGGGTGCACGGCTGGTTCAGTGGTAGAATACTCGCCTTCCATGCAGGAGAGCAGGGTTCAATTCCCAGACCATGCACCCCCACAAAAGATAAAAATTCAGTGCAGGAGCACACTTTCTCCCCATCCATCCCCACTGCCTTACAAGACGGGGAGAAAGGATAGACTCAAAGGCCCACTAGAGGTTGCCAACCTCAGCCTCAGCTGTGCCGTTTCAATTCTGTGTCAGACAAGGAGGCGCATCAGCGTTATTCTTGTGCGATAAAGTGTTAGCATCTCTTATTCATGTAGGGTTTACCTCTTAGTGTCATTGTGACAACTGAAATATTTGTTTGAGAGCTCTCCCAACAGGTCTCCCAGGGCAGGAAGAAAGCAGCTGGCTGGAGGGCTTTCTCACCAAGTTTGCTTTGCAAAAATAAACATGGTGGTGAAATGAGTCCACGGGGACAGCCTGAGTCCTGTTGGGACCAGCAGACAGGGAAGGTGGACTAGACGCATACCTTCTGGGATTTTTGAATGTCAGCTAAACAATTTGCGCTTGATTTTGTAAGTGATTGAGGATTGTGGAAGTGGCTTTTTGTTTGTTTTGTTTTGTTTTTAGCAGAAGATTGTCATGATCGGGGTTTGTTTTGTAAATTTTAGGCACCTACTATGTACCAGGAACTCTTCTAGGCTCTGTGAATGCAGGGGCGAACTATTCAGACAGAACTGGATTTCAGGAAGCTACATTGATCTAGTGTGATGGTTCACAAATGGGGGAATACAGCCCCCTGACCCCAGGGGACATTTGGAAATGTCAGGAGACATTTTGGATTTTCACAACGGGGGGTAGGAGTGTGAGCTACTGGCATGTAGTGGGTAGAGGCCAGGGATGCTGCCAAAATCCTAAAATGCACAGGACGGCCCCCATAACAAAGAACTCTCTGGCCCAAAATATCAATAGTGCTCAGGTTGTAAAACTCTGATCTAGTAAGTTATAAATTCATGAAGCATACAGACTTCTACTCCTTACATAAAAACTACAGAAGCGTACACAGTCCACAGATTAGGTAAATAGCAGACCACATAAACTGGGGTGTGCGTGGGGTAGCTTTAGAAATTGCCCATTCATATACCGTTCTACTTTGCAAGCTGCCAGAATGCAATACACCAGAAATGGAATAGCTTTTAAAAAGTGGAATTTATTAAGTTGCAGGTTTACGTGCTCTAAGGCTGTGAAAATGTCCAAATTAAAGCAAGGCTATAGAAATGTCCAATCTAAGGCATCCAGGGAAAGAAGGCCAATGACGTTCAGGGTTTCTCTGTCAACTGGAGAGGCACATGGCAAACATGGTGACATCTGCCAGCTTTCTCTCCAGGCTTCTTGTTTCATGAAGCTTCCCAATCGTCCAAGGGGCGATTTCTTTCTTCATCTCCAAAGGTCTCTGGCTGTGTGGACTCTGTTGTTCTGGTTGCTCTCTGGTTTCCTCTTAAAGGGCTCCAGTAAGCAACCCCACCCTGAATGGGTGGAGACACATCTCCATGGAAACCATCCAATCAAAAGTTACCACCCACAATCGGGTGGCTCACATCTCCATGGATAATTGAAAAGCTCCCACCTAGCAATATTGAATGAGGATTACATAAAGGACATGGCTTTTCTGGGGTCCACCACAGATTCAAATGGACACATACACCAATATCAGATATAATGTATTTCACACAGGAAAATGTGAGCACCTGGGCAAAAAAAAAAAAAAGATTCATGAAGTTCTAGGTATCAGGAAGACTTTGAGATAAGCAGCTACTACCTTTAACATTTGCCAGGTGAAGGAATGAACAGCAGCCAACAATCATCAAACTCCTAATATGTATATGGTATGTGTGATGTATCATCTCATGGGATCCTCCCAACAGCCCTGTAAGAGAGGGCTATTGTGGTCTCCATTTTACAAGTGAAAGAACTGAGGCACAGAAAGGTTAAGAATTTGCCTGAGGTTGCACAGCTAGTAAGCATGAGAGAAGGCAGTTTGACCCCAGATCCTGCACTCTTTACCCAGTATCCCCTTGCGGAAGTCCTCCCCACTAATATGGGGGTTGGAGAGTTGTTGATAAGCAACCCCGCTGTGACCCAAGCCAGGCCCATTGGACTCTGTCCCGGAACATTGACTTGAACTTCGAGACATAGTTCAGAAAAATTGAAGAGAAATGGTTGCTACAGTTTGGAGACTTCCTGTCATCTCAACTCCAGGTGTTATCCTGGGTACCCACTTTGTTGTCCATCCGTGAGCTGCCCTTTTACTCACCAACAAATTGCCCTTCTGCTTACACAGGCCATTTTGTTTGCAACCAGATGATTCTGGTACAGAAAACAGTTTCTGGACCTCTGGGGCTGTGCCGGGCTCTGGAAGCAGGAGTCCATCTGTGCAGGGGAGAAGGCTAGCAGGTGTGAAGTCAGGACTGACGCTCCACCCAGGAATGGGGGATGGAAGGGCAGAGAGGTGAGAGGAGGAGCAGCCAGGCCTCCCACTTTTCTAAGACCAGGATGGTAGGAGATGCGTGGCCTCGCATCAGGCTGCCTAGGCTTAAACACCAGCTCTATCTTACTAGCTGTATAACTCTGAGCAAGTTAATGCCTCTGAATCAGTTTCTCCTTCTTGATGGGGGGGGCAGTATATTAATACCTGCTTTGTACAGTTGATGGGAGAATCAAATAAACTAACAGTGCATTTCCTTACTTCTAAGGTGCACATTTTTCACATTTTTACATTTCCGAAATTGAGATGCATTTCTGAAATTGAGATACATTTCTGAAATTGAGATGATACAATGGATGTATCACAAGCTTTGGATGGCTTTTTTTTCCCTGTTAGTGGTGCATAAAGTCAAAGTATAAGTTATTGATGTCATCTTAGATTCATGGAGATACAGTAGGCCTAGAATGGTGTAAGGGCTTTAAATATTAGGAATTATTGTTTCTATTGATCTCTCCAGCTCCTAGCACATCATAAGCCCTCAGTGAGTGTGTGTTCAGAGAAAATCCCTCATGAGTTTGAGCCTGACCTAATCATGACTTTGAGTACTTGGACCTAGTAAGGAGCAAGGAAAGGTCGGAACTCCAGGCCCCCTTCCTGGGGAAGGAGGTCAGCAGAAAGCTACAAATTAAATCCCTATAAAGGAAGAAATGATAAAACTCCAGTTGCAATAAATCACTCTGGACAGGTTCTCTGAGTTTTCAGGCAACTTTTACAATTATATTTCTTCTCTGTTCCATGATGTGCAATACAAAGCCACTGACCTCTCTAACCCAGCTTCCTGGCCCACCAACAACCCATCCAGGCTGGCTGCAGGTGACAACCAGGGACTCTACAGTAGGTGGGCATTTGCTCCATGCCCAGGCTCTGCCGGCTCAGTGATAAACCTTTTCCAAATGTGATCCCTCATCTCTTCAGTTTGGCCACAAAATTGAGCATTTGTGGCTCTGTTGGTTATTGTCATTGTAATTGTGTCAATTACATGACACTTTCTAAAATCAGATTTTATTAACTCTGGCTTACAGAGGCATTCATAAGTGGGCATGCAGTTGATCTGGAAATTTTTATCAATATCTGCTCATGCTAAATAGTTGACCATAGAGACGGTAAGGTGTGTGTGATGATTAAGAAACTATGTACTGGCATCTAACAGCTTAAGTCCATGTCTTTGCTCCTAAATATGTGACCTTCCTTCTCAAGAAAGCTCCCCAACTTCTTCCAGCCTCAATTTCCTCAGCTGTAAAATGAGAATAATAATAGCTAACAATATTTATGTACCAGGCACTCTTCCTTGCAGTTTAAATACAATCATTTATTTAATCCTAGCCAATAAGGTAGATGTCCTATTAACACCCCCATTTTACAGATGAGGAAAGCGGTGCCTGGAAAGGTTAAGTTACTTGCCCAATTAATGACTCGACTGTGGCAGGCTTTCTCCAGAGCCCATGCTCTTAACTTCAACTCTAAGCTGCCTCTTGAACCTGAGAGGAAGTACAGTGATCGATTAAATGAGACAATGGATGTGAAGTCAGTGCTAGGCTTTATAAGCATGACAAACATTGGCTGCTCTTGAAGCAGCATTTCTTTATGGAGCCCTTACTTAGCATGGGCCGTGCATTGTGCTGTGTCCCTTAACAAGCATTATCTCTCATCCTCACAATAACCCTAGAAAATAGGGAATATTATTTACCCCCTTAGATGAAGAGCAGAATTGGAGAGGTTTCTTCCATTCAAATAATTTTGTATCAGGAGCACTGCTGTAGGTGCTGTGATAGAGGTGATTTACCCAAGGGCACTCAACTACCAAGTGGGCAGGTCTCCCTGACTCCCAGTCCCATTTTCTATCCATTGCATTCATGCCTCCAGCAATATATCTGGTTTGAACAAAGATCTACGGACAGATCATTCCTGTGTGGACCACAATGACCCAGCACATACTGAGTTCCCTAGAATTGATTCTAAGTTGCCAGAGCAAGAAAGGAGCATGGGGACCTTCTAGTTCCAGTCTTCTTTTTGCAGTAGAAGAATGGAGGTTAAGACCTGCCCAGGGGATGCAGCTCATTGTTAGCAAGGCAGGAGTAAGATTCTGTGGCCTCTGCCTCCCAGCCAAAGCACCTGACCTGAGCTGGACTAGAGAGAAAGCCAAGCCCTTCATGGAGCTGGGTCTGGAACATGTCAGTTTAGAAGTTACTTTGGGTTTCATTTACAATACAGGATACCAAGTAAAATTTGAATTTTAGATAATGGTTAAGAAATTTTTAGTGTAAGTATGTTCGAATATTGCATGAGACACACTTACACTAAAAATATTCTTCGTTGATCTGACGTTCAAGCTTAACTGAGTTTGAATATACATGCATATATAAATTCCTCATACATATTTTATAAAATATCTATCTAGCTATATAAGTTTTTCTTTCTAAATCTGGCAACCCTATGGATGCCCTTGGTTTTGTCTACAGAGCAAGAAGAATCAAATAGACACGCAGAATGTAGACACGAGAGAAAGAAAACATCTTTCCGGTCTAAACTCAGCCCCTTCTTGCATTCTCTCCCTTGAATTCCAAGTGGACTCCTCCACTTTATAATCAAGCAACCTTAGAAGATAGGTCTTAGCAGAAAAAATGTGGATGTTGAAGTGTAAAATCAACACTGTTAATTTAAAAATAGTGAAGAATTTAGATAAAAATTTCAATCCCATCTCCCAATTTTTTTGCTAGAATTCTCCAAAATTGACTGGTTTCAATGATGCATGATTCCACAAAAGGTCATTTATTTTATCCCCATCTTATAGAGTTAGAATACCTCTGTTAAATAAATAGGACTTTGAGGATGAAAATATAAAAATCAGGAGAGTTATCCCATGGGTTCAGAGGGAGGGAAGGTGACTGCAGAGGAACACACAAAGGGCTCCAACTGAATTGACGTTTTAATTTCTCAAGCTGTGCAATGGATACCTGGGTGTTCATTTAATTGTCCTTTATATGTTTTTTTATGTCCCAAATATTTCATAGTAGAAAAAAGATACTTTATAAAAAACAAAAGCCTGCCTCCAGTGTTTGAATTCACAACTGCCTAAACATAGGTTGGGTAGGAAAGCTTAAACATTTGTTTTCTTCCATTTCTTTATTTATTTAAAATAAAGAACTTGAGTTTTTTTTTTTGTTTTTTTTTTTGTTTTTTTTTTTTGAGGTTTAGCCTGGAGCTCCAGGACATGGGCCATTTGGAATCTTTGTTTTCCCAGTATAAAATTTTCAGTAGTTAGAACAATGCCTGACAAATAGTGTTCAATGTATATTGAATCCATGAGTGGGAAAACCCACTAAATCGATGGCTGAAACCTTTCTCTTGCGTTAAGGTACTCTCCATCTTTCCCCCTGTCCCTTGCCCTAAATTATGGACATGATTATGCCTGGGCGTTATGTTGGGAGTGGGACAGGATTGGCAGACGGGAACTTGAAGGTGTTATGGTCACTGGGATAGTTAGTCTAGCTTTGTGAAAGCCTCTCACCCTGTGGCATATTTGGTCTAGAACCAAACGCCCGGAGGCCATTGCTCAAGGAGCCAGTATATGACCCACAGAGTCTCCACCACTTTGCCTTCTGAAATGGTCTGCCTGGAATCACATGCTCTGGTTTGCTAGCTGCCGGAATGCAACACACCAGAGATGAACTGGCGTTTAATAAAAGGGGATTTATTTTGTTAGTTCTTCAGAGGAAAGGCAGCTAACTTTCCACTGAGGTTCTTTCTTACATGGGAAGGCTCAGGGTAATCTCTGCTGGCCTTCTCTCCAGGCCTCTGGGTTCCAACAACTTTCCCAGGGGTGATTTCTTTCTGCATCTCCAAAGGCTTGGGCTGAGCTGCGAGTGCTGAGATGAGGAATGCTGAGCTGCTTAGGCTGTGCTACGTTGAGCTCTCTCATTTAAGCACCAGCCAATTAAGTCAAACATCACTCATTGCAGCAGGCATGCCTCCTAGCCGACTGCAGATGTAATCAGCAACAGATGAGGTTCACATACCATTGGCTCATGTCCACAGCAACAGAACTAGGTGCCTTCACCTGGCCAAGTTGACAACTGAATCTAACTACCACACCACGTGTCCTTGGGCCCCTTGGAGCATTGATTATGTAGGGTGGGGAAGGCCCAGCAACCATTACAGTGGCTTCCAGCCTCTTGCCCTTTCATTCCACCTCACTGAATGATGCCATTTCAAATTTGAATAGCATTTTTCATCCATATCATCACTCACAAGCACCATAACAAGCTTTTCCTTCAAGAGGACAGTCCCAGAACAAGGACTAGTTTGATGAATGTGAAAGACCAGTTCATACATCCTGCTGCTTTGGGGGTTTAAAAGCCCCATCACATTCTGTGTTCTGTCCTATTATTCATGTGGTGGCTCAAAATAATTATTTCCTGGGAGGATCTTAGCATTTCAGACGCACTTTGAATGTCATGAAAGAATGGACGAAACATGAGCATTAGATGCAGCACAAGGGCAAGACAGAAAACAATTGCCCGGTCTCTGTGATACATGGCATCCAGAGTAAACAGAGTGAGCCTCAAGAAAGTGAGTTCATCTTATTTACCATGAAATCCAACTTTAATTGCGGGCAAGGTCATTTATCATCCTCACCTAAAATCCTGGAAATAAGCCATTTATGTTTTCCTGAAGATCCAAACTTATAAGGTAGATTTAAGAGATGGTTTTTTAAAAAGGTAAGTATTTTTTTAAAGAATAATCACTCTCATAAAGTGACAAAAACTGCTTTCTGGTCATTTCCTCTCCATTAAAGACATCTAAACCACTTATTGATTGCTGTAAAGAGCGAGAGAAAAAAGACCACATACAAATTGAATAAGGACTTAGAGGTTTATTCTATCAGAGCTATAATTCAAATAGGCTTTGTGAAGAATTTTTGTCTAATTAGTCATTGTAATCAGGTACCTATGGGAATAAGTGTTCATGCTTAGAGCAGACAACCAATTAATCATGTCTATAGTCAGCATAATGGTGGCATCAAATCCCATGCTCTCTAGACTCCTACATGGCAAATATGAAACAGGAAGCTCTCCTGTTCTTTTACTGGAATGGGGGACAAACCCCCTTTCTGCACTCTAAGGCCCCCGTTGTACTCAGCCCTGAACCCTGGTGGTCTCAACCATAAACCAAAGGAAAATCTCAGCAAGAAATATAGATAAAGCACATGAAAAGCCACTCCATTCAGGAATGCATAATATATATTTAATAATATAGTAACCAATATTATTAAAAGCAATTACCAGAGAGCAGACCAATTATATATTAATTGCATATATTAGTTGATTTAATCCTTATACAAACTCTGAGATGTAAGACCTTTTTACAGATGATGAAACTGAGCTGTGAAGTGATGAAGTAACTTGCTCAAGTTTGCACAGATGGAACTGAAATACAAACACAGACCAGCCTGATGAACATCTGTGATATATTTTATTTAATACCATGGAACCATGATGTTAATATATTAAGTGAAATAGTATAAAATCTGTGCATGCAATATAATTACCTCATTCATAAATATTTATTAAGAGTATCCTATAAACTGGACCCTGGTGTGTGTGTGTATGTGTATTAGCTCATTTCAAGATAGGTCTACAAATTCTTTGATGTTCCTCACTTCTAATAAATAGGTTAAGTCAGAAGCGATGGTGTATGTCTCCGGAGACAAGGTTATAGGAGGCCCCATGGGTTCCTGATTGCCCTCTTGCTCTTGGTTTGCTCACTTTGAGGGACATTAGCTACCATGAGGAAACTTTTTATGAAGAGGCTCACGTAGAAAGGAACTGAGGCCTCCTATCTCCAGCCATATGAATGCAGCATCTTGGAAGCAGATCTTCCATCCCTGGTCAGGTTTCTTATGATGACAGCTACAGCTGACATCTTCACTGCAGCTTCATGAAAGAGTGACAGTGCCTGTCACTCCCAGACACTTAGAAACCAGCTGAAATGCTGAATGTTTGTGGTTCTTATTGTTGTTGTTTTTGCATGAGCAGGTACTGGGAATTGAACCCGGGTCTCCAGCATGGCAGGTGAGAACTCGGCCCACCTGAATGTTTGTTGTTTTAAGCTGCTAAGTTTTAGGATAATCTGTTGAACAGCAAAGATAACTAATATTCTGTGTGTGCAGGCGAACCCATGTGTGTGATCCCATAGTAATCCAAGAAAATTGTAGAATAACTTTGAGGAGCCTCCTCTGCATCTGTTCCAAAGGCTCAGCTGCTCTTTGTCATCCTCTTCTATTGGTTAATGGCACAGCCACTCATTTGTTCAACAGAGCAAAGAACCCCAGGTCATGGTGATTCCTTCCTGTTTCCACTCCTCCCTCCTACAGATTGACCATCAAATCGTGTAAACACCATGTTCTATTTGGTATCTGCTTTCCATCTATTACTACTCTAACTTATTCATTTCATTAAAAAATACTGTCTGTAGCATCTTCTTTGAACTCCTACTAACACTTCAAGGCCCTAGAACTTGTCATTAATACTTGCTTCCCCTGCCACCTCTGTATCTTGTTCACAATTCCACCATTGCAATTTCTGATTATCTGTCCATCCTATCTGCCCATGAGTTCCTGGCAGGCAGGGACTGAACTGCTCTATCTATAGCAAGGGTCTGGTAGGGGCTGTGCCTTGAAAACATTACTGGTTTTAAGGATTATCTATTGCTATGTAACAAATTAGTCCAAAACATTGTGGCTTAAATACTAAACATTTATTATCTCACGGTGTTTGGTTGGTCAGTATCTTAGTTTCCCATCTGCTATGACAAATACCAAACAGTGGGTAGGCTTAACAACAGGAATTTATTGGCTCATGGTTTCAGAGGCTGGAAGGCATGCTTCTTCCTGGAACAATAGCATTCTGGCTGGCTGTCTTTCTTGGGTTCCTTGTGGAACCCTCCCTGTGGCATGTTTGTCTGTGTTCAGTTTCCTTTGCTTTTAAGGCCTTCCGCCATATTGGATTAAGGCCCACCATTATTGAGTTTGGTCATATCTTAACTAATAAGCACTTATTCAAAGGTCCTAATTACAAATGGGTTCAAACCCACAGGTCTAGGAGATAGTACATGAAATGGCCTTTTGTGGGGGACATCATTCAATCCCCTGGTCATCTGACTCAGTATCTCTCACAAGGTCTTGACTGGACCATAGACATTATCTCCAGGCTTAACTGGGGGATGGTCACATACAGGCTCACTCATGTGGCTGTTGGTGGGACTAGGGTCTCCATTGACTAGCTGGAGTCATCCATGCCTCACCATGTGTCCCTCTCCCTAGGACAGTCCACAGCATGGTAGCTGGCTTCCATCAGAGTGAGCAGGGGAGAGAGCAAGGGGCAAGCAAGACAGAGGCAAGAGTCTTTGTAACCTAACCTCAGAAGGGATATTCCATCAATTTTGCCATTTTGCATTTATTAAAAGCAAATTTTCAGGCAAGCACACTCACAGAGAGGTGACTACAAAGGGCATGAATACTGGGGGTGCAGCCACTAGGTGTCCCCTTAGAAGCTGTCTTCCATAGTCATCTTGGCTTTGTATCCCAGAACAGGGCCAACTTTGAGTGTCCTTCACCTGGTTTCTCGCAGAGCCATCTTCAACTCCTCCTGCTCTGAACCCTTCTTGGAAAAACATAACTGACTCCTCTTCACATGGAAATCAATGAAAGACAGTCCTTCACTTAGCTCAGTTTATCCATCCATTTATTCTTCCATTATTTCAGCCCTGGGCATACATTTCAGTTCCTCATCCATAAAATAAGTTTAATAATAGGACTCATAATGCTGTGATGATTAATAGTGCATGTAAGAACTGTTAGCACATTTCTTAAAACTACAAATGATCAACAAATGTTATCAGCTATTATTATTAGTGTTTTTGTTCATGATGTTATTTGCCCATGGAGGTCAATATCTGAAAGGCAGCTCCCATTGCGGTGGGTCATGAGAAGGCACCACTCATACCAATCCCCCTCAGAACGCGAAACTAGGAAACCCAAGGAGGAGGACGTGGCAGCCCTTTGGAGCATGAATGTGGGTGCCCCAAGACAGAGGTTGGAAGTGGACTGAGGATGAGAAGCAGGTTTTGACTCAAAAAAACTGCACTGTGGTCAGAAACCATGCTGGGAAGTGGGACTTTTGCATATTTCCTGCTTTAAAAATTTTTTCCCAGTTGGTTTCCTTTAGCAGTTAATAAGGGCTTTTAAAAGTTAAGGATATCTCAGCTATACTAAGGGACCCCAGTGATAATATCCTTACAGGCTGTTAAAAAATTAAATCCAGGAAAAGGAAGGGAAATAGCATTTATTGAGTGACAGTTATTAAGCTACGGGTGCACTTTAGGTTCTACTTCCATTATCTCATCATTCTCACCCAATCGTATTAAGTGAGTACTTAGTCCTATTTCTTTGTTTTATTTCATGTTATTTTATTTTACTTTATCTTGAGGTGAAATTCATGTAACATAAAATTAACTATTTAAGATGGAAAAATTCAATGGCAACTTAGTACGTTCATAATGTTGTACGTTATCTAGTTCCAAAACATGTTCACAAGCCCAAAAGGAAACCTCATATCCATTAAACAGTTACCCGGAGCCCTTGACATCCACCCATCTGCTTCCTGTCTCTCTAGATTTACCTGTTTTGGATATTTCACATATATGGGATCATACAATAGGTGAATTATGGGGGCTGGCTTCTTTCACTTAAATCTGACGCTTTTGAGGTTTACCCATGCTTTAGCATGTATGAGAACGTCAATCCTTTTTGCAGCTGAATACTATTCCATTATATGTGTAAGCCACAATTTGTTTATCCATTCATGTACTGATGGGTACTCAGGTTGTTTCTGCCTTTTGGCTCTCATCAATAACGCTGCTATGAACACTGGTGTGCAAATATATATTTGAGTTTCTGTGCTCAGTTCTTCTGGGCATATACTAAGGAGTGTAATTGCCAGATCAAATAATAATTTTATGTTTAACTTTTTAGAAACTGCCTCTGTAGTCCCTTTAGTAGATGGTGAAAATAATGCGAATGCTTTATATCCAAGCTCCTCAGACAGAAAACACCTTGCATTTTCGCTGGATCACATTTCCACATAGGAAGGCTTCCTAGAGAGGGATTGAGCATAGCAGGAAGAATTTCACTCATTCTGGGAAATCAAGGAAGGAAGACACTTAGGGAGAGTGTGGCCAGGCTAGGAGGATCCCCTCCCTTTTAGGGCCTTCTCCTCTGGGTGGCTCTGAGTTTAGTGTTGGGGAGAGAGGCCGGATCCCACGGTGATATCATGAATAGAGGCAGAAGCGGATGGCTCCTTCTGGCTGCAGCCAAGGACCTGCTTGGAAAGAGCTAAGACCAAAGGGACTGCAGTGATTTGTCCTAGGGTGGGGGCTGGCTGCCTGTATTATTATTTGCCTTTCACAGTTAGAGAACCTGGCCTTTGTCAGGCTTCATTTAAGTAAGACTTGCTCATTCCTGGACAGACTTTTTAATTTAGACACATGCACACTCCCCCCCACATGTACCCATGTACAAAAGCTAGGCTATGAACTGTCTTGCCTTCTAAAGGACAGGTTAATTTCCTGCCTGCACAGCTCAGTTCTGTCGGGGCACAAACAAGAGATTGCATGGACAGATTGCTGGCTTTTCTGTTTCTCCATTAACAACTGTGAGTCAGCCAGACAAAGAGACAAGGTTCTATATTCTATAAGGTAATGAGAAAGGAAATGACCAGCCTAGATCATGCCAGCCCCACTCACTCTCTAAAACCTTCTTTGTCTGCCTAGGATCCTTTAAAATTAAGGTGAACTCCTCACTCCTGGCATTCAAATCCCTGTGCAACAGTAAAAATGCTACCATGATCAAAGCCAATCCCCATACATCAGGCATGTTCCATAAACTGTCCTTTCAGCGCTTCTCAGTAATTTTGCAAGGCGGACGAGATTAGCCTCATTTTACAATGAGTAAGGGAAGGCATGATCAGTGGTTGAAGCTATGTCTTGGCCTGATTCCAAAGCCTGTGCCCCCTCAGCTCCCAACTTCATGGCCCCCAACTTCATTCAACAACTCATCAGGTTCACACACACATCATCACACACACACAAATCCACACCATCAATTACTTCATCATTTTATTTGTCATCATATTTAATGCCCATTTCAACCTCTTGCCAGTCAGTAAAATAATATTATGATGACAATGAACACAGCACTTTTAGAAGTTTAAAAGCCCTTACTTGTGTACCAACAGGAGTATTTTGTGCATTTCACGTGTCTTGTTTGACAATACACTGTGGCTCATGATTCAAAGTGTTGTCCAAGGGGCAATGACTCAACATCACCTGGGAGCCTATCAGAAATGCCGAAGTGCACCCCATGCCAGATATAGTGAAACAGGACCCGTTCCCCCCCGCACCCCCCCCCCCAGGTGAATTGTGTGCACAGGAAAGCTTGAGAAGCCTTGGCCTATATCATATGATGTCATAATGTAACTGCCTTCGCCCTTTCTGACCTCTGTGGCATCTGCTCCCGTACGCCTCGGCCAACCTGGCCACCCCCTCCAAGCACTCTTGGTTCCATATCTACATGGCCACGCAGATGCTCAAGGACGTTTCCAACAGTGAGCTCTGGCTTGAAGTACCTGGGCAGCACAGGGCACTGCCTCTGGCATGTAGATTGCACATTTTCCGGGAATGAGTGAATACACATTTCTAGAGAAGCAGGAAGAAAGGGAGAAAGAAAGAGGAAAAAAGAAAGAAAAGAAGGAAGCAGTGGTGAAGGAAGAGGGAGGAGAGGAAAAGACAGAGAGTAGAGATAAAGAAAATACACCCAGGAGAAAAAGGAGAGAGAGAGAAAGGAGAAAGAGAGAGATATGAAAGGGAGAGGGAGATTCTACTATGGGAGAGAAGTGCCCCATTTTTGTGCATTTGGCAGAACTCACATTTCTGCTGAATGAAACCTCGTCCCTTGAGTGACTTTCCCCTGGCTGGTGGCCAGCACGGAGAGTGGAAGCAGGAGACAGTGACACGGGCACAGTTATATTGATTCCAAATAGACTCCCCGGGGAGCACATCAGAATCATTTTCGAGATTCAATTGAATTGACTGGTTCTTCAAATTAAATTCTTTCATTGCAGCTCAGCTCCTGAGCAATCACCCAGTTCTGTCCTAAAGGGGCTCCGATTCCCAATTAATAAATGAGATATTGAGTAATCTGACTTTGCATTTTGCCAGCGGGGCAAACCAAAGGAGAGAGGAGGTTGGGAAATGCAAGGATCTACCTCTCTGACTTTTCTCCTGCAGGACCTGCCTGGGTGAGCTGGTTTGGGGGAAGTGAGGCGGGGAAGCAGGGTTAAATTTGCAGGGAAGCTCCAAAAATGGATCCTTGTTCCAGGGGAGCTGGCTTCTCTTTGCAGCTTGTTACATCATAAGATCCCCCTCAGAAACAGAACCTGGGGGTGGATTGGGTCTCAGAAGTCATAATATCTTGAGATGCAGGAGTATCAGAGAGAAAGGTGGGCAAGAACCTGCTACTTCTGGGCTCTGTTCTCCCCACTTCCAACACCTTGAATTCTTTTGCTTGGAACCTGGTGCGATTTCACATCCGGGAGGAGGTGAGCAGCTGAGCAGCTCTGAAATAGGGGCGGCATTGGGATGGAAGTGGAGGCGGAACACCTGGGATGGGCGAAGTTCTTTCAGGAAACCACGTTTTCACCTGGTGCTCAGCACACACCATCTCCTTTCAGTCCTCACAGTAACCCTCAGGAGAAGTCCCACTGTCACCTGCAATTCGCAGATGAGGAAACAGAAGCCCAGAGTAGTGAAAGTGTTTCTGTGAATAGCAGTGGGGATGTGGCATTGCCAGGATTGGAACCAAGATCTGTCCATCTGCAGGTCTACAGAGGTCACGTGGTGGGATGGATAAGAGCGCGGACCCTGGAGCCAGTTGAATTAAAAATTTCAACCCTATTTTTGAATCTTTGTTCTTCTGCCTATCAGCTGTGTGATCTTGAGGAAGTAACATAATGTCTCTGAGCCTCAGCTTCAGGTCTGTAAAATGGAGACAGAAATGGTACCCTCTTTACAGGGTCACTAAGAGTAAAGGAACCTAGAGCCTAGGGCAATGACTGTCCTAACAATATAGGAGCTGATAAGGGGTTGGTGAATGAATTTTGTACCCTTCACCACAAAGCAACGTTCAATGCAGTAAAAGAGTGCGAGAGCATTTTTTGGGAGGATATGTGTAGACAAAGGAAGAGGGTTATCTCAACCTTTATTGGATGAGCAGGAAGTTGTCAGGCTGCACTTCTGCACATCCTGCTGCCCACCTTTACCCCGAGGCAGTCTTTGCCTTATTCTTGCAGCTCTGCAGGAAGTCAAGGAGACTGGCCATTTTGGCCAAGTGGGTCCGTGGATCAGTCTCGAGGCACCTCATGCAGGGCACTTTCCACCATACCCCAAACCAGAGCTTGCTGGTGTGCAGAAAGAAGGGCTTCATGTGCCCTCCTGATAACAGAGCTCTTTCCGTTGCTCCAAAGCCATAATCAGGCTAACCCTCAGGTGGGGGCCAGCGTGTGTTAGAGCTGGCTTGCAGGCCCTCCTCCCCCAGGGCCCAGTTAACTGAATACACTCCCCCGGGGGCTGCAGGTCAGCATCTCCCCAGACACAGCCTGGCTCCAGCACACAGGCCATACTCTGACCCTAGGTGCCAAGCAAGCTGGGTGCAACTTTGCTCAGTGGTTAAGAACCCAAGCCTTGGAATCAGGCAGAAGTGAGTTCAAATCTCAAGGGCAGACTCTGTAAGGCTTTGGGGAAAAAAACTCCCAGCTCTACCCTTTACCAACTCTGGATCCAGGAGAAGTAAGCCCCAAGTTTCTTCGCCATAAAATGAAAATAATATTTCCTACTTCTTAAAGTTGTGGGGATGATTAAGATAAGGTAATCCACGTAAAGCTTTTAGCACAATACCTGGAAAGCAATCTCCTAATAATTGTGTTAGCATCACTGTTATTATTGATATTGATAATTAGTAAAATTAACAAGTATTGTATTACTTCTCTAGGGCTTTTATAACCAGTTGCCTCAAACTGGGTAGCTTAAAACAACACACATTTATTCTCTTCCAGTTCTGAGGGCTAGAAGTCTGAAATCAAGTATGCTGGCAGTGCAATACTTTCTCCACAGGCTCTAGGGGAGAACCCTTTCTTGCCTCTTCCAGCTTCTGGAACCCCAGGCATTCATTTGGTTTGTGGCACCATAGCTCCAATCTCTGCCTCCATTTCCAAAGGGCCACCTTCTCCCTGTGTGTTTCCCTCTCTCTCCTCCTTTTCTTCTAAGAACGCCAGTCTCACTGGATTAGGTCTCACCCTAATCTGGTATGACCTCATATTAACTTGATACCTCTTTAAAGAGCTTATTTCCAAATACGGTTACATTTACTGGTATGGGGCTTAGGATTTCAACAGGCCTATGGTTGGGACACAATTCAACCCAAAACAATTATTCATACAGAAGTCAAGTTTTCAGGGGAACTTTTACCAATATGAGTCCATCATCAGTTCCTTCTAGCCTACCAGGTCCTGAATTCCTGAGCCACCTGAAGGACCGAATGGTGACCAGGACGGCTGCTGAATGTTTACATAGAAAGGGAGCATCTGGGCATTTGAATAATGACCTCCTCCTTTTTTCAGTTGAGAAACAGGTGTCAGTGGGTGGAACCTGAGCATATTTCCTCCACCCTAAGAGGTTCATTGGAGACAAGGATTTCTTGGAGCACTGATGGTTGTGCCCGTGTGGAGGGGGCACCTGCAGTTTACATTCTCCCTCTTCTTCTAGTTGTCAGGTAACCCAGAGCCAAGCGCCATAAGGCCCTGCATGCTATTTCTTGCTAAGTCAACCATTTTGGTCTTTTGCCCGAGGAACTCTGTACGTGCTGTATCTTTGTCTGGAATCCCTTCTGCCAGATGTGAGTATGGCTCTCTCTCATCTCAATCAGGTGTCTGTCATCTTAGAGACACCATATCTCCGGCTGTATGACTTCCAATCACATCTCCAGCCTGGGCACTCTCCCTCTCCTTATATATCTTCCAAGGGCAAAGGGAAACTCCAAACCCAGACTTAGGTTGACTTGGTCTCAAAAAACCCCACCCCACAGTATAAGTTTATGCCAATTTCCTATGAAATTATATGGCAAAATGTTGAAAGGGGCTGTATAGACGTATAGATCCCACTGATGAACACTGCAAGTATAAATAAGTTCTTGCATGAATTAAAAAGTATATATATATGGCAAAATGATCAAGACCTTTAAAAATAGCCATTCTTCCTCAACTCAGCAGTTTGACTCATAGTACGAGCCTATGGAAATAATACAGGAAACACAGAATGGTGAACAAGACCGTTTATTAAGGTAGCATTTACAGAAGTGAAAAAGTTGGAAATAACCTTAATAATTAACCATCGGGGAATGGATTTAAATGTTATTGAACATAAGTATGTTAGTACATCTGGCAGGCATTTTAAGATTTTAATACTGTGGGAATGCCATTAGAGAGAAAAAATCTGGATATTCATCTTTATTTACAGCATAATCCTAAATGGACACATGGGAGACGATAACTGAAACTAAAGGTTATCACCAATAGCTACAGTTCTCCAAAGAAACAGAAACAACAGGCTATATTAAGAGATTTATTTTAAAGGGCTGGATTTATTTTAAATTATGCGATTGTGGGCACTGCCAAGTCCAAAATCTGTAGGGCAGGCCAGCAGGCTGGAAATTCCAATAAGAAACTATGTGTTTGCCATTCTTCCAAAATCCAAATGGGAGGCCATTGGGCTGGAAACTCATAGAGTTATGTGGTTGACTTGAGGGAGAATTTCTTCTTTCTCTGGTGACCTCCCTTCTTTGTTCTTATTTAAAGACTTCAACTGACTGAATGAGGCCTACCCACCTTATGGAGAGTAATCTTTTTACTTAAAGTCAGTTGAAAATGTATTCCCATCTGCAAAATACCCCCACAGCAACATTTAGGCTAGTGTTAGCCAAAAAAACGGAACCATACACTAGCCAAACTGATGCATGAAATTCACCATCACAGGCAGGAATATGGTTGATTATTTTCTTTACTTTTTTTTTTGTATGTTCGCTATGGTTTTGTTCTTTTTTTTTTTTACAATGAACATATTTATAATAAGCATGTAAGACTATAATCTACACAAAGGGTGTTTTTAAGGCCCTTTCCTGTACCTTGCTGCCATGAGCAACTGTAAAGCCCACAATAGCCTGTGACCCTCCACCCTAAAAGTCACTGGCCACATTCCCAGTGTTTCTCAATGCAGCGAGGCAGGGAGCTGTGTGTTTTCCGCCTGCTGCTCAGAAAATAGCAGGCACAACAAATAACAACAATGGGTCCATATGGCCAGGATTTGTTACTAAAATTGCTAAAAAATATGACTTGAGGATGTAACCACTTATTTACCCACCTTCAAAAATCCCAGCATCTGCCTCTGGAAAAAGAATGGAGCATGGGGAATTTTGCAGAGGAAAAAATCTTAAATCTTTCCTTACAAATTAACAGGGAAAGAGGTGGGGGTGATAGTAGAGGAAATAAATAATTTTTCTGTTATTACTACTAAACGCACAACAAAGGAGCTGGATTTGACAGCAGGAGAGCAACAGGTGAGACCTACAGAAGGACTGGGAATTGCAGACCCTTTTCAGATTTGCAAGAAAGGGTGGGGAAATCCTACTCCTCCTTTAACAGAAAAATACAGAGTCTGATATAGGCCCAAGAGAGGCAGACTTGTCCCATAAGGGCTTGCTTTGTGACTGGCAATTCAAAGCAAAGCTCTAGGAGAATAGTAAAGGAAAAAAAAGTCTTCTATCAATTCTGCTTTCCTCTGAGTTTTCAAACTTTCTCTTTGGCTCACCACAGGCATTGCTCTCTTTTTGTCAATTGGGTGGTGAATTTTTCATCACTATTTTTCCCATCCTCTTGACTTCCAACTCCTGGCAAAAATCCTGCGCATCTCTGTTAAACCACATCTGCTAGGCACCTGAGACATCTCTCACCTGCCCAGCTCCCTGCAGAAAGGAGAACAACAGGAGGAAATTGCTCACAGCTGGTGCCAGGCCTACTATGCAAACCAAGGCCAGTCTCAGCCTGGGCTCCAGTTCTAAATTTCCACTGCTCTCTAAAGGACTGGCCAATGTCAGGCAATGCCTACTTGATATCTTGGGCCCATGCCAGGGCAGGACAATCAGCCAGAGTTTTGTGAAAACTCTGTTGAGAGCTTGGGGATTGATTTTTGAAGCTCTGATTGAGTTCAGTACTTTTCCAGAAGGGTAGGAGGCCTGGATTGGCTGAGCAGCTTCCCTGAATTCAGGCTGATAAAACGATCCAGGATCAGGCCAACTCTCTAAGTCAGATAATGGTCTCAAACTGGTGGTCCCTATTCAAATTCAGCTCATAAATGTATTTTCCTTGGCCCACCCAGTGATTTTTTATTTAAATTACTTGCCAAAATTTTAAACGCAAATGTTTCCATATGAAAGTCTGCAATTCTTACTTTTTTTCTCAAAAATTAAAATATTTAGTTGTATAGTGTGGTCAAGAGCATAAACTATGAGCCAGATTTCCTGGCTTAGAATCCTAGTTCTGCCACCTATTTAGCTGTGTGATTTCTGGCAAGTAACCTAACCTCTCTGTGCTCTACTTTCCATACCTGTAAAATGAAAATAAAAATAATAATAGCACCTCAATGAATTAATATAAACAGAGCTTTTAAAATAGTGCCCACCATCTGTAAATGTGAGAACAGTTATACTATGTAGGGGTTGGTTATTATTATTAACACTAGGCCTGCATTCACATGACACTTATCGCCCTCCATCTAGAAGGGCATGCCCACTGCATTTCATTATGCTTCCTATTCAACTGGCTTCTCTCATCATATTAACTGCCTGGCATCTGGAACTAAAGTTTTGAGAACTCTGCTCTCAAATGAAGATATAATATGGTCCTATGTGGGGTCTTTATAAACCCTTGAGTGTAATCATGCCTTGGGCAACACCTCAGGATCCTACAACTGCAAATTTCTTGGCACCAGAAAGTCTATAAGCTGATTAGGTGGGATATTATTTCCTGCCCTTGTCATATACCTTGCTTTGGGCAACTGAATTAAACTTATTGATGAGATATTCTTGTTTTCACTGGGCATCTTGTACTTTCTCCATCACTATCGAAAAAGAAAATCTCAGGCTAGTTGCTGGTCCCTGGAAGAACAGGAGTGACACATGAAATAGGGTTTCCCTAACTAAGATGATCCAGTCAAACCCAACAGAGAGTCCCAGCTGACCCACAGAAACATTTACAAACCCAGCAGAGATCAGCTGAACCCAGCCTAGATCAGCCAGTCCTCACAAACCTGCAGTCACATGAGATATAATAACAAACAAATGTTGTTTTATGTCAGTTTTGGGTGGCTGTTATGCAGCAGACACTAACTGATAAACCGGCCAGCGAAACCCCTTAATAGTCCCTAGGAACAAAGGGAACATTGTAACATTTTCTGGGATACAATGATGATGCTGTCTATGGTTAGATAAGACCAGAAGTTCTCGGAGAACTGGGCTGCTGTCTTACTCACATGGTCAAACATCCAAGAGTCGGAGTGTTAGAGAAGCCAGTTGACAGCTGGGTTCCCCAACCCTTCAGGCAACTTGGGACAAAACCACACTACACAGCCTGGTCCAGCCCACAGCCCTTCCCCATGGATTTTCTCAGTTGCCCGGGCTTATTTTCTCATGGTTCTTGTCATCTCCACATCCTGATAGAAACAATATCACCAGGAATGTTTGGTTTGGCTTGGTTTGGTTTGAAGTTCATTCTGGATACACAATGGGAGAACGGACTAGAGGAAAGTGAGAGTGCAGGCAGAGGCAGGACAAGTTAGGAAGCCACTGGGGGTGTCCAGGTGGGAGTTAGTGTGTCTTGAATGAAGACTCCAGGAATGAAGAAGGAAATAAGTGGCCAGATTCAATAACAAAAATAATATCAATAGCAACACTCATCAGGTGCTTGTTAAGGGACAGGCACTGCTCTGAGAGCATGACATATTTGGTCAACAGTCTAATGAATTCCGTACTATTAAGCCCTCCCCTCCCTTTATTTTATAAATGAGGATGCTCAGCCTAAGCAAATTGCCCAAGGTGACCTGGCCTGCAAGTGCCAGAGAGAAAACTCAAACTCAGGCAGTCTGGGCTCTCAGCCATGCCCAGTTCTACCACTGCGTTTATTTGAGAGCTAGGTAGGTGGTAGAGCAAACAGAACCTTCTGGTTGCTTCCCTAGGAACTAAAGTTCATAACAATTCAAAAACAATATGGTCTTCTCATGTGTTCTAAGGAGTGGTGTGTGTGTGTGTGCACGCGCATGCATGTGTGTGAACAGACACTTCCCATTTACAATGGCAAATAAGGCAAAGTTCTCAGTGTCATTTTCCCTTAATTTGAGGTAAGAGAAGACTCATAAGAGAATAATTATTGTCATGAACTATTTGAAGGACTGTCATGTGGAAGTGTTCTCTGGGGACCAAAGAATTAGAATTGGGACAAATAGAAATTTCTTAAAGACGATTTTATTTTACTATAAGGAATAACTTTCCATGGTCAGAACTTGACTTGGATGGAATGAGCTGCCTTGGAGTTCAAAGATAGACAATTTTAGTCTAAGCAGGGACTGGGCATCACCTGACATAAACAAGGAATAAGAGATTTTAGCAGAGTGTGTGCAGATGTTGTGTGTGTGTGTGTGTTGCGGGGGGAGTGGTAATGAAGAGGGAGGGAGGGAGTATAGTGTGAGGGGAGTAAACAAATTATTTCAAAACAATTACAGGACCATTGTCTGAAATAACTTGCTCTGAATTTGCCTCCCACAGCTGGGTACATTTTAATCTTGTGGAATAAATGAATTTGGAATCTGTTTGCCTTTTTGATTTTTCCAGTAAAGACAGTAGCCAAGCTTCAACAAAATAAGCAGCACTACAAAGGCAAAAACAATGACAGAAAAACCCAGAATATTCTTGCCTTTGCCTTCTTGCAAACAGAACCATGTTTGATGGGGAGCAGCTTTCCTACTCTTTAGGGCAGAGATCAATACTGGCTTTTTTGCTAAAGCAAGCAAGCATTTTCTTTCTTTCTTTCTACCTTCCTTTCCTCCCTTCCTTCTTTCTTTCTTTCTTGCTTGCTTGTTGTACTTGTTGATTGCTTGCTTGCTTGCTTGCCAAAATATGCTGCTAGAGCAGGGACACAGAGTGTCCTCATTCAATTGGATGTCCTAGTGCTTTCCCCTTGGACCAGATTTAAAAAATGCCTTGAAAGCGGTCACTCACCACACAGGCCCACAGGACACAGGACACAAGACGGCCCCAAGTCCATCATCCCCTCCCTGCTCTCGTCCTGGGCTTGATGTTTCAATTTTCTTTCTGTATAACTTCCCCCTCATCCGAGAGGCTGGTGCTATCTGGTAGAGACCAGATGACCAATTAGGATAAGGAGTGGACCTCTGTCTAGCGCACGGGCTTGACTGCATATTGGAGGCCACCAGGAAGAGATATCAAGAGAAGTGCAGACTGGATATTTGAGAAAAAATTGAAAAGATGAAAAAATTTATCAGATTTGAAACTATGTAACTACATCTTAATATAAGCACAGAGGTAGGTACCAGAGATCAAATGAAAATATCAGGTAAATGTGAACACAGGGTCATTCCAAGAGGTGAGATTCAAAGGGAGGAATAAAGAGAGCAACCCAAACCTTTTTTGATGAACTGGACAGGGACATCCCACTCCTCAATTGTAGGGTTCCAGCTTCTGATGTGAACAAGTGTGATGGGTGTAGCTTGATTTAGAAGCAGAGGTCAAGGCAAATACACATATTTTAAGTAGTAATTGAGTCTCATCTGTGACAGTTTGGAGGCTCCTAGAAATCCAGATTTCAGCCCACCTTTGGTTTTTACCTAGTTCAACACCACAAACAGAACACAGAGACCACGGTAGCTCCATGTTTTACCTGCTTTTCCTTAACATCACGTCTTAAAGAGAAAGAAATTTCCAGAACTGGTAATGATCATAAGAAACATCATTCAAACTACAGAAAGTAAAAGAGGGGAATTTATAGACTCAAAAATAAATAGGTCATGAACTCCAGGAAAGTAAATGCAATCTTGGCAGGAGGCTGTGGGACCAAAAATGAAAAGCCACTACTTTCTCAACCTCTCTCTGCAGTAGTCCCATGTTGTTTTCTTCACAATGTTTCCTAGGAAGCTCAGAGGCAAGCTTGTCATTCATTTATCACAAGGGGATTAGGATGTAATAGCATGCATTTTTAAGCCCTGTTTCTGGTTCCATTTTTCAGCTTTACTCTTCTATTTTTAAATTACTTTGAACATATTTTGAATTTGGGATTTCTCCTTTTGTGTTATATGACATTGTTTTCTGGAAAACAATTCAGTCAAATAAATTAAAACATGCACTGAACAAAAGGAAAAATAATGTATAAACTCACTGATATGAAATTATTAGAATATGCAATTCCTAGAGTTAGAAACTGAAATACAGGTTACCAGGGGCTGGAGTGGGGTAGGAAATGGGAATCTAATGTTTAATTGGTACTTTCTGTTTGAGGTGATGGAAAAATTTTTGTCACAGATGGTGGTGATGGTAGCACAGCATATTACATGTAATTAACATCACTGAATTATATATCTGAATATGGTTAAAAGGGGAAATTTTAGGTTGCATATATGCTAATAGAAGAAAAAAATAAAAAAGAATTGGAATATACAACACAGACAGTGATCTTTCATGTAAACTATAGACTGTAGTTAATATTATATTATAACTATATGGTTTCATCAATTGTCACAAAGGTGTCACCTTAATGCAAAGTGTTAAAAATAGGGTAACCTGTGTGTGAGGGAGAGTATATGGGGACTTTGTAATTTCTGCATGATTTTTTTATATACCTTCAAATTTGCTAATAAAGAAATTTAAATGTATTTGAGCATACGCAGACATGCATGCCCATATGTGATCACAAGATCTACATACAAGAAAAGAATTGAGAACACTCTATGAATGACATGAAACCAGACCAAAAACACATAGCGTGTGTTTGGGTAATGGAGTTAGAGGGGTCATTTAGCTGTTCCTGGGGACACTTTCAATGTCTAGACCAGCCATGGAAGGTGTGATTTGTGAAGACGGCGGCAACGATAAGTTCCATCCCACATGTCCACGGGCGATGGGACGTTGCCACTCCACCCATCAAGACCCAGTGTCTGTGTCTTCACATCTTGACTCCTGGTTGGCTGGAAGACTTGCTTTGACCAAGATAAAGTGGTTGGAAGTGATCATGTGGCAAGTTTGAGCATCAAGAGACCTCGCATTGTGCACTTCCACACTCTCGCCGGCTCCTCCGAGACGGCCGTGGAGGGAAGCTGGTCTAGCCTGCTGAAAGAGGAGCATCTGCATGGGAAATAACCAAGGCACCGCAGGCAGCAGCCAGTGTGTCCTTCCATGGCTATGGCGGTTCATAGAGCGAGTTAATGCCAGAGGCTGGACTCCTCTAACTTAGGGCCTCTGAGTAGTGTGTTCAGCACTGCAGCTGCCCTCAGTGGGGAAAGGCAACTGATGGTTCTCTGCGATGGAACAAGGAGAGGACCACGCTGAGGGTCAAAAGACACAACTCTAACTCAAGCCCAGTCGAATCCTTGCTGTGCACCCATAAGCCAGTCAGGTGACCCCTCTGGGTTTCAGTCCCCTCTCCTACGTGATGAGCAGGTTGGAGAAGTGAATCCCCAAGGTCTCTTTAAGTTCTAATCATCCCTGATTGTGTGGCTCTAAACTCATGCCTTCCCAGCTCTTTAGTCACAGCAGGATCTCAGGGCTTTCACTGTGACAGGCTGGAAGCCAGCGAGGGGGAGGCGGGGGGTTACATTTCATTCTGTCAGCTCCCCTTCTTCTAAAGGGTAACATTGTCACTCACAGCTTAGCTTGCTGTGAACTTTCCTTAATGGTTTAGTTGGACTCAGGCTCAGATTAATCATCCTGGGCAACAGGCAACACGACAAACTCATCACTAATTAATTGGCAGTGACACAAGACACCCCGTTCCCTGGTGCAGAAGGTCTTTTTCTAATTCCGTCTCCATCCTCTGGGTGTTCCTTTTGGCAAAAGGCACAGGTGAGCACCCACCATGAGAAGCAACACCAAGACGGCGCCCTTGAGGAACATGTGTTTCTGTTTCCATCTTCATCCCCCAAATCAATTCTGCTTTGGCCTTTTTTCCCATAATTGAAAATGTTTGCCCTTTCATAATGGGAAATAAGAATCAAATATTATTGCTACAAATGCAATACTTTGGAAGTGAGGATTAGGTCATACCATAAATAGGCTCTGAATTTTGACATTTTAAAAGTTTCTTTTTTTCATCAGAGATGCAGTCACTCTTTTCTATGCAATACCATCTCACCTATAGTCAATGCTGAGTCTCCAGAGCATAGAACAGTAAAGGTTGTTTAACAATTGACTCTCTTATAAGACAATTACACTTACTTTTTCTACTCTCTCGTCCTCTATTAGTTCCTCACATCACAGTACTCTTGCTTCCATCACCACACGAACAATCTCAGTATTAGGATTCTTTCACAATTATAAGGGGCATTAACACAAGTCAGAGGAGACAAGGAAGAGAATTTTTTGCTCATGTGTCCAGAAAGGACGTTGGAATAGCTCACAGCAATCAAGGAAAAGATTTGGGCGTTTGAATTTGAAAATTCAACCAGAAACTCAATGCTGCTAGAAATGAATCAATCAAAAAAATCCAGTTGCACTCTCCTCTCTCTCTCTCTCTCTGAACCTCTTCTCTACTCCTCTGGTTTCTATTTATTTGTTGACTTCACCTTTTCTTGCTACAGATGGACCTTTTTTCGATGACTGAAGAACATGCCTTTAACCAACTCCAGGGTTACCTCTTTCTAGATCCCTGACTCCAAAAACAAGACAGCAACTGTCCTACAAGGTCCAGGAAGAAAAGGGGCCAGAGGGAACTCAAGTTGGCCCATTTTGGACCACTTGCACAAACTGGAGTTAAACCCTGGTTATAAGGGATGGAAAGTTTTGATTTGTCAGATTCTCACTCTAGTGGTCAGGAGGGAGACATGGAAATGTGATAGGCACTCGACACATACTGCCAGGAGAAAGCAGAAGGGAAAGCAGGCTGGGCACACAGGAACCAGTGTACTCCCCTTCCTTGGTGGACTCTCCAATATCAATGGACACATGTCAGTCTTCCTCTTCCCTTACCCACCTGCAGCATTTGACCCTGTTTACCTCCATCCTTTCCTGAAAATTTTTTTTATTGATTTAGATGATACCACCCTATTCTAGTTTTTCTTTTGTCTCTATGACCTTTAATCCCCTTATGTTCTCTTCTTGCCTGATTTTACCTGTCCTGTGTTTCTAATTATCATTATCTCCTGGCCTCTCAGATAGAAACTTCAGCTCACATTTCCCACCTGAGCTACAGAGTAAATCCTGCTGCCTACAAACGGTTCCACCCATTCCTCACACTCAGATGCCCAGGACTGAACACAACAGCTTTCCCCACAAACGTCCCCTCCACCACTGTTTTCTTCCACATTCCTCGGCCCTATGAATGGATCAGCATTCCTCCATTAGCCAAGGCAGAAACTGAGAAACTTGTCTTCATCGAGACATCCCTTTCCTTCACCCCAAGGTTCAAGCAATCTTTCCTTTCACTGTCAACACCTTAGTAAAAGTGACCATTATTCCTCAGCTGGATTTGCACAACACTCTCCTAAGGGGACTCCCTGATTTCAGCTTTGCTCCCTGGAATCTAGTCTCCACTCTGCAACCAAAATTTGATGGTGCATTCCCTCTACATGTAACTCAGCACACACACAAAAGAATCTGCAAGGGTCTGGTTCCCAGTTGCCTTCCCAGCGTCATCTCTTTCTCTTTCCTTCCCTCACCCTCGGTATTCACAATTCCTTAATGATCTTTCTGGTTTCAGCTTCACTGCTTCTGCCTCTGGGAATCCTTCCCTTGCCCCCATATTTAATTAGGCTCTCATCGTATCCTGTTATTACTCCTGTTGTAGGTCAGCTGTAGAGTTTGTGAATGACATACTTACTCCCTTCCTCCTCTATTAAATCATTAAGTTCCTCAATGGTAAGAGTAGTGTTTTTGTGTATCGTCTACTGTTGTCAGTGCATTCATACTTGTTTAATGAATGAACCAATGAAGTAGAGTGAAAAAGTGTGCAAACCCATAGCCACACTTCAGCTGCATATGACTATAATCCATTCAATGTGGGCAACTCAGGTCTTACTAAACACCAAACCAAACAAACAAAACAAAATACAGCTTCACCCTTAATGGGGATCTGTAAAACTACTAAGAAGTATCATCTTATGGCTCTAAAGAAGAAGTTTATTTGTACCTTTCTGCTAACTTTACTACATTCTCCCCCAAAATTTATTCTATCCATCAGTGTCTGCTATGCTTTCCATAAGTGAATGAAGATCTTTTTATTAATGATCATCCTTCAGTGACAAACACACATCAAAGCGCTTAGTTGGACTTTGCAAATGATACGTTCTTCTTATTACTCTTTTCGCTAATGTAAGGTTAATTGTTTCCTAATTGCTATAATAAACACACAGCTGTTATATTTTACCAGGAAAAGTGCTTCACTCAGATCTGTATGTCTATTTTATTTGGGCTCTTGACTGAGATTTTACACTGGTGTGAACCACTTTTAATGATTAAAAAAAAATGTTTGGCCATAGTTGTTGCTGAAAATGGGATGTTGACTTGTAAATGGATACATCTGGTTTAAAATGGATGAGTAAAATGACAGAACAAATCTATGCATATATTAAAAAATAATCCATTGCAGAGCTAGAAAAATGAGAGGGGTTCTACCAACACGCTCTGATGGGAGGGAGAAGCAGCTGGAAAAAACTGATAATAGATCTAGAAGGGCTAAAGAGCAAATGGGCCAGGATCATCAGCAGAGTAAGTACTTAAAAGGTAGAACCGTTAAGGCAGGCCATTGATATCAGAAGATAGGTTTTGTCTGACATTCATCCTTAGGATAATGTCTATCTATGTATGGATCTTTGACCCAGAAATTCTTAATAAAGAGGGCCCTCCAGAGTGTAATCTGTGGCCAGAAAGGTGGGACTCTGCCTCAGATGACTTATAGCTTTCAGGAATCAGCTTGTTCTCATATTAAAAAAAAAAAAAATTTCCACTTGCACACCTAAAAGGAAATCCCTCTTGACTTCACATCCTCTCCTCCACTCCCTTCTTTTAAAAACACCAGAATTAAGGCCTTTATGAACAAAATCTGCATTTGTTACCAAAGGAACATGAAATTTCACTTGGGTTAAAGACTTATTCCTTGGCTGCCAATACTGCTTAATATAAATTTCATTAAAAATTATGAGCAGGGACAAATAAACACCATACATTTGAAGAAACGTAACAGTATGAAAGAGAATTTCAAAATACAATAACAACAAATTACTCCGTGGGGAAAATTAATAGAGTAAACCAGAAGGAAACTTACTAAGCTATCACATCAATGAGAAAGAACAGCTGCTAAGGGAAAGAAACAACCAGAACTCTCAAAAGCAAAATTTGAAAACCATGGTTGTCAAGCTAAAAGCCAAAATTTAATAGGTGGGTTCTATGCATGGTAGAGTGGATACCACTGAAATTTGTAAAATGGACTGGAATGTTAAGATGAGGGATTCTTTCAGAACTGGCACAATAGGTCATAAAAGGGGAAAAAACATTAAGATAGATGTCAGATAAACCCACAGGTCTAATATCTGTTTAATAAAAGTTCTGGAAGTAGAAAACAGAAGAATGAAAGATAACAAATGATTAAAATAAATAATAAAAGAAATTTTATCTGAGCTGAAGAAAGGGCTGGAATATTTCATTTATCCACAAATTTTTATCGACCACCTGTATGTCAGGCACTATTTAAATGTGGGATAAAACACAGAAAGATCTCATCCAAATACAGCCTCCTGACCTTATCTGAATTTCATACAGTGAAAGAAACTGCTAAATTCTTCTTCAGCCCATAATGGAACAAGAGGCATTAGCCTAGCCTTCTCAGTTAAATAAGTCTAAAACTAGACAAAATGTATGTAGCAAAAGATTTTCAGACAGTGGAAATCAGACAGCACAAGACTATGGCTCTGAAATAAGGAAAACTCACAGGTGAGCCCCATGATCATACAACTTTCTGTCTTGGGAAAATTTCCCCAGCATGAAACACAGATTTGGAATTTGAGAGAAGTCAGCAATTTTACTAAGTTAAGGAGGCAAAGGCTGGATGTTGGGGCATCGGAAGTAGCTTGAATCTGTGAAGCAGAACATGAACGAGAGAGACGCTGTCAGAGAGGAAGTCCTATAAGTCCAAACGGGGGTTCTTTGCAAGTCCAGGGCTGGTTGGCCAATCTCAAGGTGAGACAGCTGAAGGTTTACAGATAGCAGCTGCTGAGGGTTGAAAATGGTACAGATGCTAGAGGTCAAGCAGAAGCAGTACTGGAGGATAAATGAGGACAAGAGAATTTCTTATTCTGATCCTAAATGGAGAGACTTTGTAAACACATCTTTAACATAACTGAAATCCAGCTGATGCAAGAAGGCCTTCATTTTAGGATTAAGACACACCCCAGAACAAGATCTGTCCTTGACCTGTAGTACCAGAGCTCGAATGTAAGACACCAGTCTCCTTCAGGGTGGACGGAGTTTGGAAGTTGAGACCACCTGATTTAGAGGGATTTCGTAAGCTCTTTTTCAGAGATCTGTGCTAAGGTAGTATTAAACCAAACCTTTACAATTGCATGGTAAACAGCAGCAGTTGAATTACCTTCAAAAACAAGAATCAACATTCTTATGAAAAGCAGAATCCAATAACTGTGCCCACTATTTAATTAGAAACTACTACCCACACAAAGAAACAGGGAAAAGCCGCCTTTAGTCAAGAAAGAAAAGCTGTCAATATAAACTAAACTTCAAATGGCCCAAATGGGGTATTTAGCAGACAAAGATTTTCAAGTGGCTTTTATAAATATGAGCAAAGATACAAGGAAAATAATTCAAATATTAGAGAAAAGTATGGCACCAATAAGTGAACAGACAGAAAATAGCAGCAGTTAAATGGAAAGTATAAGAAAGAACCAAATGAAAATTCTAAAACTCAAATGTACAATAATTGAGATGAAAAATTCACTGGATTTGAAAGTCAGTGATTTCAAAAGAATCATTAGAAGTTATCCAATAAAAATAACAGAGAGAAAAAAAGATTAAAGGCATATTAGCAGCATCTTGTGGGACAATATCAAATGATCTGATATTCATGTAATTGAGGTCTCCAAAAGAGAAGAGAGTGAGATTGGGACAGTAAAAAATCCAAAGAAATAGTGGCTAAAAAATTCACAAATATAATTAAAAAAAAATAAGAGATTGTTATAAGTGCCAAGGATCTCAGTAAATACAAACACAACAATACTTAAGAGATTTATAGTCAAACTGCAGAAAACAAAAGATAAATAACTCTGAATGCAGCAAGAGGAAAGAAGATACATAACTATACAAAAGATAGGGATAAGAATTGTTTTTGACTTCTTATCAGAAACACTGGAGGCCACAGTCAATAGAAAAATATCTTTAATATGCTGAAGGAAAAAATAAAACCAGGCAAACCAAAAGTTATATCCAGCAAAAACTGGCCTTCAAAATTAAGGGTGAATTGTAGGCACTTGTATATAATTGAAAGCTGAAAAAAAGACATTACCAGAGGATCTTCATTAGGATAAGAGCTAAAGAAGGTCCTTCTGGCCAAAGAGCAATGATACCAGATGGAAACGTGGATCTGCATTAAAGAATGATGAGTATTGGAAATGATAAATATGTAAAAATATATAAAATACCATGCTTTCCTTCTTCTCTTAATTTCCTTAAAAAAACTGAATGAATAAAAATAACATTTGTAAACGGTGCTGAAAATATGCATAGGCATAAAAAAACATGGTGGCTCTGCGTGATAGAATTATACTGTTATTACATTTGTAAAGTGGAAGCAGGAAATAGAAAGAGGGAAGTGGGAAGTGGTCCAAGTATGATCTGAAAAGGGGGAAAAGAAAGCAGAAAGTGTGAAGTATTTGGTGTGACATATGAAGAAGCACAATATGACTCTATATAAACTATATGTAATATTGATAGACCTAAAACAAAAACTAAAAACAGATGAGGTATGATTAAGAAGTCAAGAAAAGTATGATAAATAAAAAATATTTAAATAACCCAAAATAAGAAGGAAAAGTAATAGAAACAAAACAGAACTAAACATGGAAAAGAAATAGAAAGATGATCAACTTACATATAATCAAATTAATAATCCCACTAAATGTGATGCACCACACAAAATTAAAAATCAGAAATCATGTTGAATTAAAAAATCTATGAGACATACTTTTAAATTTTTAAATGTTTTAATATAAATACACAGAAATATTGAAATTAGAAAGAAGGAAATAGTCATAGTGTACAAACAGTAAGCATATGAAAACAGGACTGACCATATTAATAGATTTTAAGATGAAGAGTTTTAAAGAGATAAAGAGAAACATTACATAATAATAAAATGATGATTTTGTCTGAAATAGATAAGACTCCCAAAAGTGTGTGCACTAAATTACAGTGTTAAAATTTATGAAATAGAAAATTTAAAATAAAATAAATAAAAATAAAAATAAATGTATGAAACAGAAACTGACAAAAATACAGAGAAAAATTTTTCAAAATCATAGTTGAAGATGTTAATGAACCCTTCTCATAAAATGATAGAATAAGTAGGAAAAAATTTAATAAGATTAAAGAAGTTGAAAACAACACTATGAACTGACCTAGTTGACACTTACAGCAGACCCAATAATTGCAGGATATTCATTCTTTTCAGGGGCACTTGAAACATTCACTAAAGGAGGATATATGCTGAGCCATAAAATAAGTCTCATTAAATTTGAAAAGATTGAACTCTCACAGGTATATATTTTAATTAAAACAGAATTAAGTAAGAATAAATGATAACCAGACATCTAAAAAATTCTCCAGACATGTGGAAATTTGACAACATAATTCTAAAGAACCAATGGGCCAAAGAAAAAGATCACGAAGAAAAATTTTAAATAGATTTTGATATAAAAGACAATAAAAATCCAGCATATCAAAATTTGTAAAAACACAAATAAATGTTATGAATGTCAATCTTCCAAAAGAAACCAGGCTTAAAATCAACTATTTAAGATTTTGCCTTAAGACTCTAGTAAAGATGAACAAAGTAAGCCTAGTGGCAAAGAAATAACACAGGTAAGCTAGAAATCAATGGAAATAAATTTTTAAAAGATAAATAAGGGAGAAAAATTTTAAAGTCAAAAGTTAGTCTTTTGAAAAGATCCACAAAACTGATAAAATGCTAGAAGGATATCAAGAAAAAAAGAGGGAAAACATAATTAGCAAATTAGGAGTGAAAGTGGAATATTACTACAAATTCTTCAGACATTAAAAGACTACAAGGGAAAAAAAAGACTATAAGGGAATATTAAGATTTTTTTAAGACAAAATATTTGACAACTGAGATTAATTGAACAAAATCCTTGAAAAATACAAATTACTAAAATGGATGTAAGAAAAAATAGGAAATCTTAATAATCTTTATCTATGAAAGAAATTTAATTTATAATAAAAATTACTTAAGGCACAGATATTTTTACTGGTGAATTCTATAAAATATTTTCAAGTGGACTAATGCCAGCTGTTCTAGTTTGCTAGCTGCCTGGATGCAGTATACCAGAAACAGAGCAGCTTTTAAAAGGGGGAATTTATTAAGTTGCAAGTCCACAGTTCTAAAGACATAAAAATGTCCCAACTAAAGCAAGGCTATAGAAATGTCCAATTTAAGACATCCAAGGAAAGATACCTTGGTTCAAGAAGGCCGATGACATTCAGGATTTCTGAATGTCATGGCAAACATGGCAAACATGGCAACATCTGCTAGCTTTCTCTCCAGGCTTCTAGTTTCATGAAGCTCCCCTGGGGGCACTTTCCTTCGGCATCTCCAAATGTCTCTGGCTCTGTGGGCTCTCATGGTTCTTGTGGCTCTGTCACTTTTTCCAAAATGGTTCCCTCTTAAAGGGCTCCAGTAAGTGCCCCACCTTGAATGGGTGGGACACATTTTCATGGAACCCATCCAATCAAAAGTTACCATAATTGGGTGGGTCATTTCTCCATGGGAATAATCAGAAAGCTCCCAGCCAGCAATATTGAATGAGGATAAAAGGACATGGCTTTTCTGGGGTCTACCACAGACTCAAACTGGCACACCAACCTTTCACAGATGTTTTAGATTAAAGAGGATGAGGGAACAGTTCTTACATTATTTTATGAAGCTAGTGTAATCCTGATATCAAAAGAAGACCAAAGCATTGCAAAAAAGAAAATTCCACAACAGTTTCCCACTGGAACAGAGATGCAAAAATATTCCACAAAATATTAGCAGATTAAATCCAATAATATATGAATTTTATGACAAGTAGGGTTTATTCCATGAATATAAGGTTAATTTAATATCCAATGGAATTTACCACATAAATAGAATGAAGCAAGAAAAAATATATGATTTCTTAATAGATGCTGAAGAAGCAATTGTCAAATTCACCACCCATCGATAATAGTAAAGAAAACCCTCAGGAAGCTATAAATAGAAGAAAACTTCCTCAAAATGACAAAGGGCATTTTGAAAAAACCTACAGTTAATGTCTTCTTTAATGATGAAAAATTAAATTCTTTACTCCTCAAGATTAAGAACAAAGCAAATATGACTGATCTCACAAATTCTATTCAACATTTTACTGACTATAGAATAAGCAGAAGAAATAAAGCACAAATATTGCAAAAGAAGAAGAACAAACTGTCTTCATTCATAAATAATGTGTTGTCTTTATAGAAAATCCTAGAGAAACCACAAAAAGACTGCAGTCACTGATAAGTGAATTCAGCAAGGTAGCAAGATAAGGTTCAATATATAAAATCAATTTTATTTCTGTATGTAGTCCACAATTAGAAAATGAAATATACGTGTCAATTACCAAAGCTTCAAAAACATAAATATTAGGAGTACACATTTTAAAAATATATAAGGGGGTACAAGGGTAGTTCAGTGGTAGAATTCTCACCTGCCATGTGGGAGACCTGGGTTTGATTCCCAGTCAATGCACTTCCCAAAAAAACAAAACAAATAAGCAAAACAAACAAAAATTCAACAAATGGTGCTGCAAAAATATTGCAATTCTGCAATAACAGAATCCTCACTTGGAAAAAATAATGAAATGTGATCCCACCATACAGCATTTGGTTGTTTAAAATATACATACATATTTTTAATGTTTCTTATATATATGTATACATATATATATATATATATGAACTCTATAATGAAAACTAAAAAATATTTTGAGAAGATTTAAAGAGTAAAGAAATGAAGAGCTACACCAGATTCATGAATTGAATGACTCCTCAAATTTTTTAAGCCTTTGATTTCCAAATTGACCAAGAATTTCAATTCAGTACCAACTAAAAGCTCAGGAGACATTTTTTTTTTGTAGAAACAGAAAAACCGATCATAACATTTGTACAGAAATTTGGAAAACTTGGACTAGCCAAAACAATTCTGAAAAAGAACAGACCTATAGAGTTTTTGCTACTTTTTCTAATGCTTATAAGAAAGCCAGTGTAATCAAATAGAATAATATTGGCATAAAGGTAAACGAATTACAAAATAGAATAGAAAGTCTAGGAAATTATCCACATAAAACTGAATTCAATGATGGTGTCAATGTAATTAAATGAGGAAGGAATGGTATCAATCACAAATGGTGCAGGAAAAAAGTGTATTCTTTTTTAAAAAAAAACTCACCTTTGTATCTTCATATTCAACAAAATGAAACTGAAGTATATTGCACAACTAAACATGAACTTAAAACTGTTAGAATCTAAATTCTGGCCTGCCATGCTACAGAATGGGGTTAGATTTCCAGAACCTGCCCATGCCAAAAACAAAACAAACAAACAAACAAAAACTGTTAGAATCTATAAAAAGATTTGTATGCTGTTCTAGTTTGCTAGTGGCTGGAATGCAATATGCCAGAAACAGAATGTCTTTTAAAAAGGGAAATTTAATCAGACACTAGTTTACAGTCTAAGGCCAAGGAAATGTCCCAGTTAAAACAAGTCTATAGAAATGTCCAATTGAAGGCATCCAGGGAAAGATACCTTGGTTAAAGAAGGCTGATGAAGTTCAGGGTTTCTCTCTCAAGTGAGAAGGCACATGACAAACACAGTCAGAGTTTCTCTCTCATCTGGAAAGGCACATGGTCAGGGTTCCTCTGTCATCTGGAAGGACACATGGCGAACACAGTATCATCTGCTAGCTTTCTCTCTTGGTTTCCTGTTTAATGGAGCTCCCTGGGAGACATTTTACTTCTTCATCTCCAAAGGTCACTGGCTGGTGGACTCTGCCTCTTGTGGCTATGTCGTTCTACTCTGCTCTCTCTGAATCTGTTTCATTCTCCAAAATGTTTCTTCTTTTATAGGACTCCAGAAACTTTTCAGGACCCACAAATGGGTGGAGACATGTCGTCACCTAATCCAGTTTAACAACCACTCTTGATTAAATCACATCTCCAGGGAGATGATCTAACTACCAATTCAAACATATAATATTGAATAGGGATTATTCTGCCTTTACAAAATGGGCTTTAGATTAAAACATGGCTTTCCTAGGGGACATACATCCTTTCAAACCAGCACATATGCCAATTAGATAATCTAGAAGAAATGGACATATTCATAAAAATGCACAAATTACCAAAATTGAATAAAGAAGAAATAGGAAATCTCAACAGACCTATAACAAGAAAAGATCTTGAACCATTAATCAAAAACTCCCAATGAAGAAAAGTCAGATGGTGTCACTAGTGAATACTACCAAACATTTAAAGTCAAACTAACAACAACCTTACTCAAATTCTTCAAAAAAAAAAAGAAGAAGAGGCGGGAACACTTCCTAATACATTCTATGAGGCAAGCATTATCCTGATACTGAAGCCATACAAAGATACTAGAAAATCTTAAAAGATAAAAGAAAATCATAGAATATCCCTCATGAATATAAACAGAAAAATCTTCAACAAAATACTAGCAAATCAAATCCAGAAGCACATTCAAAGAATTATGTACTGTGACCAAGTGTCGTTTATCCCAGGAATGAAAGAGTGGCCCAACATAAGGAAACCAGTAAGTGTAAATAACCATATTAATAGAACAAAGGAATAGACACAGAAAAAGCATTATACAAAATCCAATATTACTTAGAAAACCAAAAATAGAGGGAATTTCTTTAACATGATAAATAAGGCATTTAGCAAAACCCACATCTCTTATCATACTCAATGGTGAAAGACTGAAAGGTTCCTAAAATTAGGAATGAGGAAAGGATGCTCACTATCAGCACTGTTATTCAGGATTATACTGGGCATGAATCGACGAAAAAGAGCTGAGAAAATCTGAACGGTTAAATACGGGCAATTTCTAAAGTTCTAGAATAAGTTAGAACAAGCATCAAAGAAGAGCCTTAACACAAACCCAATCAACAATAAAACCCTAGACAAGAGGGAGAAAGGAACCTTTAGAGTTAACTCATCAAAACAATCAGATGCCTAGACATCAACAAAAAATACAAGCCATACTAAGAAACAGGAAGATCCAGTTCAGTCAAGGGAACAAACTGAAATTTCAGAGGAGAGAGACATTGGAACAATTAATCAAAGATGTTCAAACAAGTATCCTAAATAAATTCAAGGAGATGAAGGAAAATATGCATAAAAGATAAAGGATATTAAGACAATGTGTGAACATAAAGAAAAATGTGAATGTTAAATAAAAAACATAACAGAAATTATGACAATGAAGGTACAATAATAGATATGAAAGCTGCACTGGATAAGAAAATAATGACAAAAATAAATAAATAACAGGGGAGGGATAAGGGTTTTGGGATGTTTTGTGTGTTCTTTATTATTTTTGTTTTTATTTTTTCTGGAGTATTGAAAATATTCTAAAATTGATTGTGGTGTGGAATGCACAACTATTTGGTGATACTGTGAGGCACTGATTGTTTACTTTGGATGATTATATGGTATGTGAATGTATCTCAATAAAATCATATTAAAATACACCGGAGACACACTACAGAAGATTTGAACAGGCAGAAGAAAGAATCAGAAACCAGAAGACAGGACTATTGCGATCATACAGTCAGAAGAAGAGATAGAGAAAAGGATAGAAAATGTTGAGCAGTGAGTGTCTCAAGGATTTCAATGACAGCATGAAGTGCACAGACATATGTGGCATGGGTATCCCAGAAGAAGAAAAGGGAAAAGGGGAAGAAAGAATATTTGAGGAAATAATGGCCAAATATTTCCCAACTCTTATGAAAGACAGAAATATACATGTCTAAGAAATGCAATGTACTCCAAACAGAATAAATCCTAATATAGCTACTCTGAGACACATACTAATCAGAATTTCAAATGCCAAAGATAGAGCGAGAACTCTGTAAGCCACAAAAGTAAAACAATTCATCACAGACAAGGGATCCTAAATAAGACCAAGAGTTGATTTCTCATCAGAAACCATGGAGGTGAGATGGCACTGGTATGATATATTTAAGGCACAGAAAGGGAAAAACTGCTAGCCCAAAATTCTTTATCCAGCAAAATTGGCCTTCAAAAATGAGGAAGTGTTTAAAATATTCACAGATAGACAAAAAATGGGAGTTTGTCAACAAAAGGTCTGCTCTACAAGAATTACTAAAGGGAGTTCTACAGTTTGAAAATAAAAGACAGGAGAGAGTGGATTGGAGCAGTGTAAGAAATGAATATCATCAGTAAGGGTAACTGAAAGGGTAAATGCAAAACCCAATAGTTCTGTATCCTGGATATGCAACTCTACTCTTTATTTCTTCTAAGAATTAGAATACAATTGAAGAGAAAGGCATATTCCCTGATAATGGACATGGAAACTATAAGGTGGTAAACTGGGACAAAATATAAGGGGAATGGAGGTATATGAAAGCAGATATTGGGTATGCTATTGAAGCAAAGTTGGTATCTTTTCAAATTAGTGGGTTATAGATGTAGGTTGTGTAATAAAAACCCCAGAGTAGCCACAAAAATAGCATTTTAAAAATATATAGACACAGGAATGAGAAAGGGATAAGTCAGATACATCACAAAAGATCAACTATACAGAAAGGAGGTGGCAATAAAGGAAAAGAGAGGCCAAAAAACATATGAATACAAAAACCAAAGAATAAAATGGTTGAACCAAGTACTGCCTTTACAGTAATAACTCTGAATGTTGAAGGATTAAACTCCTCAATCAAAAGACTTAGGTTGGTAGAATGGATGAAAAAAAAACATGATTCAACTATATGTTGTTTAAAAGAGACTCACCTTAGACCCAAAGACACAAATAGGTTGAAAGTGAAAAGATGGAAAAAGATATTCCATGCAAATAGTAAACAAATAAGAGCTGAGGTTGCTATACTAATATTGGACAAAGCAGACTTTAAGTCAAAAACTGTTATAAGAGAAAAAGAAGGACACTATATATTAATAAAAGGTGAATTCACCAAAAAGAAATAACAGTCATAAATATTTATGCATCTAACCACAGTGCCCCAAAATACTTGAGGCAAAACTGACAAAACTGAAGGGAGGAACAGAAGTTTCTACAATAATAGTTGGAGAGCTCATAGACAACTCTCATCAATAGATAGAACATCTACACGGAGGATCAATAAGGAAACAGAGGACTAGAACAATATGATAAATGAACTAGACCTGCAGACATAAACACAACATTGCACCCCAAAACAGCAGGATATACATTCTTCTGAAGTGCACATTAATCATTCTCCAGGATAGACAGCAATGTTGAGTCACAAAACATGTCTCAGTACATTTAGAAAAGTTGAAATAATACAAAGCATCTTCTCTGACCATAATGTAATGGAGCTGGAAATCAATAGGTAGAGAACTGGAAAATTCACAAATATATGGAAAGTCAAAACACACTCTTAAACAGTCAGTGAGTCAAAGAAGAAATTGAAAGGGAAATAAGTAAATAGCTTGAGAAGAATGAAAATGAGACAACAATGTTTCAAAACTTATGGGATACAGCAAAGTCAGGGCTGAAAGGGAAATTTATAGACCAAATGCTTAAAATAAAAAAAAGAAGAAAGAACTAAAATCAGAGATCTAACTGCAAACAGCTTTGCAGTTATTTTTTTCTAAAAATAACAAAAAACAAATCCGAAAGCAAACAGGAGGAAAGAAGTAACAGCAATTAGAGCATAAATAAAATAGAGAATAAAAAAAAAGTTGTATAGAATTAGTAAAACCAAAAGTTGGTTCTTTGAGAAGGTCAATAAAATTGACAAACCCTTAGCTATTCTGCCAAAAAAAGAGAAGACACTAATAAATATAATCAGAAATGAGGTGGGGATATTACTACTGACCCTACAGAAATAAAATGGATCATAAGAGCATATTATGAACAATATTAAGCCAAAAAATTAGACAACCAAGATGAAATTGACAAATTCCTAGAAACACATGAACAACCTACACTGATTTTAGAAGAAGGAGAAGCCCTCAGCAGACCAATTACAATTAAAAAACTTGAATCGATCATCAGAAACCTCTCAACAAAAATGTCCATCACCAGATGATTTCACTGGTATATTCTACCATTCCATAAAGCATTAATACTAATTAATTCTTTTCTATCATTCCAAAAAGAAATAATATCAATTCTACACCAACTCTCCCAAACAAATGAAGATGTATGACCTAGCTCATTGTATAAAGCCAACATCACCCTAATTCTTTAGCCAGATAAAGATAGTACAAGAAAAGAAAATAACAAACCAATTTCTCTTATGAACATAGATGCAAAAATCCTCAAAAATACTTACAAATTGAATCAAATAGCACATCAAAAGAATTATCCACCATCATCATTTGGGTTTTATCCCAGGTATGCCAGGGTGGTTCAATGTAAGAAAATCACTTAATGTAAAACACCACATCACCAAAATGAAGGGAAAAAAATTATATATGGTCATCTCAATTGACACAGAAAAGACATTTGGCAAAATTCAGCATCCTTTCTTGATAAAAAAACACTTAGAAAAATCAGAATAGAAGGTAATCTCCCCAGATCATAAAGGGCATATATTAGAAAACCCACAATTACATCATACTCAGTGGTGAAAGACTGAAAGCTTTCACTCTGAGGTATGGAAAAAGACAAAGATGTCCACTTCCATATCCGTACTGGAAGTACATTAACATTGTACTGGAAGTTCTAACTAGAACAATTAAGAAAGAAAAAGAAATAAAAAGCATCTAAATTGGAAACAAAGAACTAGAAGTTTCACTATTTAAAAATGACATGATCCTATATGTAGAAAATCCTGAAAAATCTACAGCAAAGCTAATAAATTTTAGCAAATAAATTTAGCAAAGTGGCGAGATAAAAGATCAATACACTAAACAGTAGTTTACATTACACTATAGTAATGACCTATCTGAGGTGGAAATCAAGAAAAACATTCCATTTATGAATAGCAACTAATAAAATCAAATATCTAGGAATAAATTAAACCAAGGACGTAAAAGACCTGTACACAGAAAACTACAGAACATGACTAAAAAGAAGACTTAAATAAATGGAAAGGCATTCTGTGTTCATGGATTGGAAGACTAAATATCTTTAAGATGGCAGTCCTACCCAAAATAATTTACAGATTCAATGCAATCCAAATGGAAATTTCAATTGCCTATTTTGTAGAAATGGAAAAGCCAATTATCAAATTTATTTGGAAGGGTAAGGGATCTGAAATAACCAAAAACACCTTGAAAAGGAAGAACAAAATTGGAGGACTCCTCTTTCTGATTTTAAAGCAGATTACAAAGCTACAGTGGTCAAAACAGCATGATACTGGCACAAGGGTAGATATGTGAACCAATGGAATCCAATGGAAGTTGATCGTCAGACCTCTGGACAATTGATTTTTGACAAGCCTGTCAAGTCCACTCAAATGGGAAAAAATAGTCTCTTCAACAAATGGTGCTGGGAGAACCAGATATCCACATATAAAAGAATGAAAGAGGATCCCTGTTCTCACACATTCAAACATTAACACAAAATGAATCCAAGACATAAATATACAATGAATCAAAGGAATAACTATAAACGTTTCCTAGAAGAAACTGTAGGGAAGCTTTTACATGATCTTATTAAGGTAATTGTTTCATGAACTTTACACCCAAAGCACAAGCAACAAAATAAAAACAGATAAAATAAAACTTTTGCTTTTAAGAAACAAAGTACCACGTGTTGACAAGGATGTGGAACAACTGGAAGTCTCATGTATTGCTACCAGGAGTGTAAAATATTACAAGAGTTTGTTAGTTTTCTCATAAAATTACATATATACTGAACATAAGACCCAGAAAACTCCTAAGAATATATTCAGAGGAAATACATGTCCATAAAGCAGTTTGTCCCCCAATATTCATAACAGCATTTTTCATTAGATCCCAAAACTGGGATCAACACCAATTTCCATCAATAGATAAAGAAATAAACAAATTGTGATACATTCATACCATGGAAAACAATTGAGCATTAAAAAGGAAAAAAAGAAACTATTGACACAGCAACAGCATGAATAAATGTCACAGACATTATGTTGAGTAAAAGGCAGACAAAATAATGCACTTATATGAAATTCTAGAACATGCAAAACTAATCTATAGTAATTGAAATCTGACCAGTTCTCACCCTATCTTGAGGAGGGGGTAAAAATCAACAGCCAAGAAGCTCAAGAAAATTTCTGGGGAGATAAAAATATTTCATGTCTTGATTGGAGTGGTGTTAACACAGCTTTTGTCAAAAGCTGTCAGCCTGTATGATTAAAATGAGTGACTTTATTTTATTTGTTTAAACTTCAGTAGAGTTCATAAAATCATTGATGACAAAACAATGCTAAAATGTTGAAAAGAAAGAAATCAGAGCTATACCGACCTTAGGCTTCTCATCTGCTAAAGCAGTAGAGTGATGTCTTAAATTCTGATAGAATATGATTTTGAAGGTTTATTTCCATATCCAGACAAAATTGTATATGCAATGCAATCTCAGTTGTATATAAGTTTGTATAGAAAATATCTGAAAACAGTGATGCCATTTATTAATATGGATTATTCTCTAGATATAGAAAATAAACTGTGTATTAAACACCTAACAGTACTTATCATGGGTTTTTAAAATGTCACTCTTGATTCTCATAGCAGTTCTGTGAGGTAAGGTTTATTTTGTCTTTTTTTGTCCAACCTTACACAGCTGATACAGATTAGTGCTGGACTCAAGCCCATGACTTCTGAATGGAAAGATGCTTGATTGCATGCCTTGCCACCAGATTCAAGCTATTTAGATTTCCAGTTTAGTAACAGATACCCCTGCTGCATCAAACAACCATTGCCCCCACTCATATTGGACCCAAAGCCCAGCATTCTGGGTTTGACTTCCAACGGACCTTGGGAATTTGTGCATGACTAGATAATTGAATTCTCAGCATCGATTGATGTCTTTCTGCTGTAGGGAATTAATAAGATCTCCCTGAGACCTGTTTGATTCCATTGGATTTCTTCCAAAGGGGTGGCTATCATTGCTAAGTGCTTTCTCAGCTTCAAGGCAAGATGAATGCTTTTTTCAAGCATTCTGATTCACACGGAGATAGCAGGTCATGGAATTTGGGTTACTTGACATGACCAGGAGCTTTTTCCTCCCTTCTTCTCTCAGGGTCAGCCAGGGAGTAATTTGGCTCCCTTCTGTCTGCCCACATTATCTCTACTATGGGGAATTAACAACCACTTCACTACACAGCTGCTAGAGGCTGGAATAATTAATTAAACTTTAAAATAAAACCATTTGCAAACTTCTACATCTGAAACTATAGGAGAGGGTCACCTCTTCAAGGCATTTTAAGCTGATTATCAAGGGAAAGGAAACTTTCTTTGCAAGAGTATATTAGCATCTAAAGGACATTTCTTAAACATGTGTGTGTGTGTGTGTGTGTGTGTGTGTAGCATTAAAGCAGAAAAATTTTGTTGTATATAACAATTGGAAATTTACCTACAATGTGAAAATGGATACTAATGGAGAGAGTGAGCACCAGGACACCAAATTATAAACAGATGAATAAAAATGACAATTCAAGATGTCACCAGGCCCATCTTCCCTTCTTATCAGGTGCTATACCAACTTTTAAATGGTCCTGTGACTATGGCAGGAATTCACATTTTTACGCTTGATTATGAGGCTTCTATGAGAAGTAAGCAAGCTAATGGCACGTATTTTAGATCCTTATCTAGCCAAATGCCTTATTTTGCAGGTGAAGAAACTGAAGCAGTTAGTGATTTTCTCAAAGTCACAACCCCTGATTCATTTGTAAAAACAACCACTTTGGAAGAGCTCAGATTTACTTTCTTCATTGATATTTTCAGTTCTAATCAATTCAGAACTGATAGTCTGAAAACCCTGGGGGATTGCCGGATTTGACAGTGCTTTCTGATTCCAGGGACTTTGAGCATTTATAATGACCCTGGAGGTTCTGAGTTTCTGAGGCTTCTGCGAAAGAATGAGAGTTCACTGAGCCTCTACTCTGTTCCTGGCCCTATTGTCTCTTGTATAAATAATCTCATTAAATTTGCATAACTGCCTTGTGAAATAGGCATTCTCTTTTAATAGATAGAGAAAATAGCTTAGAGAGTTAAGCAACTTACTCAGAATGATACAGCTATTCAATGGCAGACCTGAGATTTCAAAATGCCCTAATCATTGAGATGTCTCATCAGTAGAGTGGCAGTTTCTTCAGTTGCATTGGCATTGGGAGGGGTGGAAAGACTGCATGGCCAGAAAATGATACCTCTGTAAATTTCTCCCCCAAATGGAGGTTTGCTGCTGATGGTGGACCAAGACAGCATAATGCATAATCAAATGGTAACCTAGGCAAGAGTTGGGAATTAAATCATGTCCCCAACAAAAGGCAGATTCAGGTATCAAACCCTAGTCCTGTGGATATGAACCCATTTCTAAATAGGACTTTTGACAATGTGATTAGTTAAGGTGTGCCCAAGCTGAATGAGGATGAGTCTTGATCCAATGTGGCTGAAGTCCTTATAAGCAAAAGAAACCGGACAAGGAAGAGAAGCCATGGGAGAGACACAAAACTGGAAGCCAGTGGAACCCAGAAGAGAAGAAAATGCTGTCATGGATAATGACATATACTAGAAGAGTCAAGAAAACCCCAAAGATTGACAACCATCCAGGAGATACCAACCTGGGAGAAAGCAGGCCTTCTAGTCTCTGAAACTCTGAGCCCATAAATCCCTGTTGTTAAGCCAACACATTGTATGGTGTTTGTTGTAGCAGCTAGGAAACTAAAATGTCACGTCTCTGTCACTTCTATGATTCTGTGGCTTTATAGTTCAGAAAATGAGAAAGAAAGCAATAACCCTGGTCCCCCTAAGAGTGTAAAATTCCAAACAACAACAGAGAGAGGAAGAGAGAGCAAGACAGAGAGAGACGAAGAGAGGGAGGGAGGATATCCGTGAACTGATGGAGATCAGTAATATCTTTAGCAGTCAGTCACTCAGGACAAAGGTGATACTAAAGGCTGTGGGGAAAATGAACAAATAAGTGAGATACATGTATAGTCCTGGTGGTTAATGATGCGATGCAAGTAGATCAGAAAGAAGAGGAGAGAAAGGCAATAGGCTTTTCCTGAAACAGAGATGAGACATTTTGTTATCCATCTTCCATCTGTACATATATCATCTCACTTACTCCTCACATAACTGGTATCCACCTCTCTATAAACTCAAGAGTGCAAAATCTGGGGTTTTGTTTTCACCTGCAATCTTTGAGTTTGCATCTACCTTATTGGCAAAATCTCCAATAGCCCTATTTTGGGTTTCCCCTATCAATTTCACTCACACCAGGAAGAACTAGGATTTTATGCAGTTCTACATGTGGGAGGGTGGGGGATTGGGGTAGTTGTCCAACTTGCAGACTCGGTAAGAGCAAAGAATGGCATTTAAATATTTGCTATCACCATTGATTCTTGCTGCCTTAATGTACTGCTTTTTTAAAAAACAACTTTATTGAGGTATATTTTTACATATCATAAAATTCACCCATTTCAGTGGTACAATTCAGTGATCTCTTAGCAACTTACCAAGTGGTACAACCATCATAAATCAGTTTTAGAAAATGTTTATCATCACCCCCCACCATAAGATCCCTTATTCCCATTTATGGTTAATCACCATTCCCACCCCCAGCTCCAGGAAACCACTTATTTATTTTTGTTTTCTAACTTTTCTTGACATTTGTAGCAATAGAATCATACAACATGCAGTCTCTGTTCTGATTTGGTTTCACTTCACATAATGTTTTCCAGGTCTATCCATAGTGTAACTTGTTGTATCCATTCATCAATAGCCAAGCACAGACTTGTGCATGAAGATGCATAGCAGCATTATTCATCACAGCCCAAACTACAAACAACCTAAGTGTCCGACAATTGTATTGTTTTTCTTGAATTGGTCTGAATCTGTGGTTTCCAAGCCACTTGAAGGTTTTGATTCAGTGGTCCTGAAAGAGTTCAGAGCATTTGTATTCTGAGTTTTTATAGGCGATGAGAATCTGTTCTACAGACTTCAACAGCTAATGTTGATCCCTTCCCACTGCCTTGATGCTACAGTTCCTGGACAACCATTGTTGTTATTTGATATCCTTGCCTGATAATTAAACTTGGCCAAAGATGCCCAGATATAGGTTCCACGTTACATCTCCTTACTTCATGTCAAGTTTAGGCCACCCTTATGCTAGCCACCGAATTCAAAGCCCTACCTCTTTTCTTAGGGTCTGAGGTCAGTGGTCAGTTCGCTCTTCCTTTTAAATCCTCAAAATCCAAATGCCTGATGCATTCCCCCTTTACAAGAAAATGATTCCATTGACTCTTCTTCCCAAGCGAGGCTCCAGACCCCACTTCCTTCACACAAGGATCTCCTCTCAATGGCTCAAAAGTGATTTCCTCTATAAGGGAGAGTCTTCCAGTGATTTCAAGACACCAAACACTATCCTTCTAATTCGAAGCTATTTTTAGTGTCCAATCCCTCCCATTTCGTATTTATTGAATATATATTATTGATTATTAAGATAGGAAAAAAACATATTCGCTGACTACTGAAGCTTGACACAACCTGCACAGTCATTCCATGATACGTGTACCATTATTATCCTTACTTTCCAATGAGGATGTTGATTCTCAGGTAAGTTGGCCAAGGTCACACAGCTGGTAATTGTAGAGCCAACATTTCCACTCAATCTTCTTAACTCCAAAGCCTGTGTATTTTCTACTACAATTTGCTGGCTTCTGCCTGCTTTGCTTCTTTGCAGGGCAAGAATTTCCACATTCCCTTTAAAATGCAATTTAATTGTAAATACATTCCTGCAAAGCTCATTCTATCTCCCTTATTTTCTCTTTTCCTTCCTCACTCTCCAAAAAGAGAGTCATTAGGAAGGTACATTTTGTTTCTAAGTCTGTTTTGCCTTGTACAAAAGTTCTCCTTCCAAAAATTTAGTGAAGATACCCTGGAGAGTCACAACGGTGTCCTAATACACTCCCTGCTGGTTCTGTGCAATCCTAGAGTTTTGAGTAACTCATCAGCCTCATACCACAAAGTCCTCCTCCTTGTCTCAGCTTGGCTGCAGCCTGAAGACCCTCACCATCAAGGGGAAATGTAATTAAGGGCAAACTGTATTTTTCATCAAATAAACAGTTGGATTCTGTTGGAGTCTGGTGAGCAAGGCAGGGCAGTGCTTCATTTAAGCCCTTATCAGAGCCTAGCAAACACTTCCACCCCAGGTGGCTGGTTTTAAATTTTCTGTGGAAGGAAAAACAATGATAATTGGGTCAGCCTCTTGGGGTCTCATCTGGGTGTCCTTGCATTGAACTACAGCTCAGTTTTGGCAAATGCCAGGCTTGCTTTTGGGGAGATTTTCTAGAAGTTTCACCACATCTATAGGGATTATAGGAGAATGGAACTGGGATTGCATTACAGATCCCTTATTTACAAGGTCTATGTCCTTGGGTAAGCTACTTCACCTTTCTGAGTCACAGATTCCCACCTACCTCTACAGCTTTATTTCCAGTCATTGCTCCTTTATTCATTCACTTTATCATACTGCCTCAAATGTATGACCCCAGGGCCTTTGCATATGCTGTTCCCTTTGCAAAAACACTCACAGAACATTAGAGTTGTTAGAGGCCATTTTATCTACCGCCTTCATTTTATAGAGGAGGAAACTGAGGAACAGAGGGGGAAATGATTTTCCTGAGAGCACACAGCAAATCAATAGCAGAAGGGTTCATTAGACAGAGGCCCACTGTTAAGAAAAGGGTGGTAGACAGGGAGCGAAAAGAACATGAACATCCCCATCATAGAAGAAATGCTTTCAGTATGTGAACACCAAAAAATCAGCATCCCTGGAATTGTGGAGAAAGACCTATTATGTATTTGCTTTGCCCATTTCATGCCCAAGGAAAAAGAGACTAAGAGAGATTGGATAGCATTTCCAATGTACACAGCTGTTAATTGACCGATCTGGGATTTAATACAGGGCTCTGCATTCAAAGCCATCCTATACAACCTAGAAGAATTCAGGCGGGCTGCATCACCCTTACATTGCTTTGCTTACAAACATGCATAAGCCTGTTCCTCTCTCAAGGACCAGCTCAAATTCACCACCTCCTGAAAGCCTCCCTTCCTGAACAAAATATCCTCTCTTTTCTCTGCCACCATGGGTCTTTGTATGTACCACTGTGGAACTCTGCTGACTCAGTTTATAGTGATTTGTGTACGTGGACCTACCCACCACTCCATTGTTGCTTGCTGAGGCTGGGACCATGTATTAACCTTTACATCTGTCCAGTGTGAACAGAGTTGGGCACATAACAGATGCTCAGCAAAAATCTGTTGAATATGTAACAAAATTAGCGGGATTGATTTTCTTCAAGAATTGTCATCTATTCTGACTGCATGTTGAGTTTAGAAAGAATTAAAGGACCCCCAGGATTGACACAAAGGCATTTAACTTATTAGGACAGAAATACCACATTAAAACTGTGCCACCATATTAAGAATGAAAATATGCTGACATTGAGGATGGAAGTGAGACCATTAACAGTACCGAGAAGCACTCCCTTATGTTCTCCCCCACACAGGGAATGTTAAGTACGGATTAGCATCCCGCACAGCATGCGTCTCTCAAAGAGAGCGTTTTCATGGAACGTAAGGCAAGACTTATTTATGTTCACATTCCAACATCTCCTCATCACCACCCCCATTGCTTACCACAAAACATCTGTTCAGCCCCAGTTGAACTGAGTATGTTTCAGGAGATAACCTGAAGGGTTGAGTGAGTATTTGTCCTTGAAGCACTCCCCGTAAATTTGGGCATCAACTGTACACAGCTGCATCTCCCTTGGTGTGAGTCCTTTAAGCTTTTGCTCTCTGCTAATGCTTTCCTGGTGGAATCCTTTAACTACAGAAATTCTTGAGTCACAGGAATGTCTATCCCAATACTTGGGAGAACAGGTGCTAAACCAAGAGAGACTGAGGAGTAAGCAAAGAACCCCCAGTCAAAAGCTCCTGAAGGTACCAAATGTTGAGCCAAGTTCTCACAACCACCAGCAGGGTCTCATCAGTTCAATTTTACCGATAAGAGAACCCAATCAGAAATATAAAGCAGTGATCCCAAGGACACAAAGAGAAGATGGGGTGGAGAACAGACCTAGGTTGGCTGTAAAAGGATTCTGTCAGTTATCAACATTGTCCCTCTCGTTATTCACTTAGATTACTTTCTTCTTTTCATAACCATAAATAACACTGCCATGAACTTTTCTTTGTTTTGGTACAGAAAACTTTGTCTGCATTTAGGATTGCTGTCTTGGAGGTAGCATTATGGATATTTTTAAGGCTCTTGATTGATGTTGCCAAATTGCTTTCCAAAACGGCTGTACAAATTCACACTCCAGCAGTGTAAGAGAGTATCAATTTTACCACACCCCCATCGATTTGGGTATTCTCATTTTTTGGAAATGTTGCACATTTGCGAGCTGAAAATAGTATCTCAATTTTAATTTGCATTACTTTCATTACTAGGAAGGTTGAACATTTTCCCATATGTTTTTTTTAAAGCAGTTTTGTTTCCTCTTTGTGATTATTTTCCTGTTATTTTAGCTTTCAGGATCTTAGTAATTTTTGTGATGGTTTTGTAAGTGCTTTTATGTCAAAAATATAAAGCTCATTTCTTAGAATATTGTCCCATTTTGTTTCCTTTTAACATTGTTTAAACTAAAGGACTTCTTTTAAAATACAATTAAATACATCAATCAGTCTTTTATTTTGCAATTTTTATTCACCCACAGTCCTCTCTGTTTCAGCATCTTGAGAAATGTTCAATTTCATTTTATTTGCATTTTAAATTTTTATTAAAATTTGTGTCTTTTACTCCATCTGAAAGGTTTATTTTTATATTTTTTCAGGTTGAACCTGATGTGAGGCTCAACCTGAATTGCCAATTTTCTAGCTAACGTTTTTCCCAGCACTGTAGTGAATGATTCGTTGCCTTCTCCATGACTTCTTTTTTATGGCAGTTTTGTTGAGATATATTCATATGCCATACAATCCATTCACAGTGTACAGTCAGTGGTATGTAGAATAAAACAGGTGTTCATTCATCACAACAATCAACTTTAGAACATTTTCATTACTGCATAAAGAAAAATCCCACACCCCTTAGCAGTCACCTCTCAATCTCTCTATCCTTCCCCAGCCTTATATAACCACTAATCTAATTCTGTCTCTACATATTTATTTATATTTAACATTTTATACAATGGTATCATACCATATGTAGACTTTGTGTCTGACTTCTTTCACTTAGCATCACGGCTTATTATTGTTGTTGTGGTTGTTAAATTAGAGAACTTGTAGTTTTACATAAAAATTATGTAAAAAATAAAACGTTCCCATATACCTCCCCTTCTGTTGACACTTTGCATTGGTATAGTACCTTTGTTACAATTGATGAAAGAATATTAAAATATTACTGTTAAGTCCATTCTTTGCATTAGGTGGATTTACCCCATATACCACCCTTTTATTAACATCTTGTAATGATGACATATATTTGTTTTAGTTCATGAAAGAACATTCTATTTTTGTACTATTAACCAGTCATTGTCTGCAACAGGGTTCACTGTGTTACACAGTCCCATGTTTTATCATCTAGCTTTTCTTCCACTAACATATTCAACCACATTCACACACATAATTCAGCACTCTTAATTACACTGACAATAATGTGCTACCATCACCACTATACATTTCCAAACATTTACAATCAAACTAATTAACAATTCTACACAAATAAAGCATCAGCTCCACATTCTCTATCCCTATACTATCTCTTGGTAACCTATATCCTAGATTCTAACTCTATGAGATTGTTTATTATAACTAGTCATATCAATTAGACTATATAATATTTGTCCTTCTTTCCCTGGCTTCTTTCACGCAGCATGATATCCTCAAGTTTCATCCATGGTGTTGCATGCATCAGGACTGCATTCCCTATTACTGCCTACTAATATTCCATCACATGTATATACCACATTTTGTTTATCCGTTCATCAGTTGACGAACACTTAGGTTTCTTCCATCTACGTCACAGCAAGCATGAAGAATGCTGCTATGAACATTAGTGTTTAAATGTCTGTTCACATCCCTGCTTTCCGTTCTTCTGGGTATATACCTCGTAGAGGGATGACTGGATCATATGGCAATTCTATACTTAGCTTTTTGAGGAACCACCAAAGTGTCTTCCACAGCGGCTGCACCATTTTACATTCCCAAAAGCAGTGAATTAGTGTTCCTATTTCTCCATATCCCCTCCAAGACTTGCAATTTTCTGGTTTTTTAATAGTGGCCATTCCAGGTGTATGAAATATCTCATTATTATATAGAAAATGGTTTTGATATGCATTTCCTAATAGCTAGTGATGTTGAGCATCTTTTTGTGTGCTTTCAAGCCATTTATATTTCTTCTTTACATATTCTGAATATTAAATCCTTAATGGATATGTGGTTTCCAAATATTTTCTCCCATTGAGTACGCTGCCTTTTTTCTTTCTCGGCAAGATTCTTTGATGCGCAAAAGTTTTTAATTTTGGGGAGGTTTCATTTATCTATTTTGTTGTTGTTGTTGCTTGTGCTTTGAAACCATTGACTCCACAAGATTGGAAGATGCTTACCTACGTTTTCTTCTAGGAGTCTTATAGTCCTGGTTCTTATATTTAGGTCTTTGATCCATTTTGAGTTCATTTTTGTATAAGGTGTGAGAATAGGGGTCCTCTTTCATTCTTTTGGATATGGATATCCAGTTCTCCCAGCACCATTTGTTGAAGAAGCTTCATTTTGAGCTGCGTGGACTTGGTGGCTTTCTCAAATATCAATTGGCCACAGAGGTGAGGGTTTATTTCTGAACTCTTAATTCAATTCCATTGGTCAATATATCTATCTTGCCAAGCTACTTTGATTACTGTGGCTTTGTAACTTGCCTTAAAGTCAGGAAGAGTGAGTCCTCCATCTTTAGTCTTTTTTATCAAGATATTTTTGGTTAATCATGGTTCCTTACCCTTCAAAAACAAATTGATAATTGTTCATTTCCATTTCTTCAAAGTAGACTATTGGAGTTTTGATTGGAATTGTGTTGCATCTGTAAATCAATTTGGGTAGGACTGACATATTAATATTTAGTCTTCCAGTCCATGAACATGGAATATCCTTCAATTTATTTAGGTCTTCTTTCATTTCTTCTAGCAATGTTTTATAGTTTTCTGTGTACAAGTCTTTCGTATCCTTGGTTAAATTTATTCATAGATATTTGATTCTTTTAGTTGCTATTGTAAGTGGATTTTTTTCTTTATTTCCTCCTTAGATTCTTCATTACTACTGTATAGAAGCACTACTGATTTTTTGCTTGCTATTCTTGTATCCAACCACTTTACTAACTCTAGTAGCTTTGTTGTAGGTTTTTCAGGATTTTCTATATATAAGATAGTGTCATTTGCAAATAGTAAAACTTCTATTTCTTCATTTCCAATTTGAATGCACTTTATTTCTTTTTCTTACTTAATTGCTTTAGCTAGAACTTTAGCATAATGTTGAATAACAGTGGTGATGGAGAGCATTTTGTTCCAGTGAAAGTTTTCAGCCTTTCACCATTGAGTATGATGTTAGCTGTGGGTTTTTCCTAGAATGCCCTTTGTCATCTTGAGGAAGTTTCCTTCTATTCCTATCTTTCAAAGTGTTTTTATCAAGAAAGGATGCTGGATTTATCAAATGCCTTTTCTGGGTCAATTGAGATAATCATGTGGTCTATCCCTTTGATTTATTAATGTGGTGGGTTACAATAATTGATTTTCTTGTGCTGAAACACCCTTGCATACCTGGAATAAAGCCTACTTGATTATGGTGTATAATTCTTTTAATGTGCTGTAAGTACATTTTATAAGTATTTGATTTGTAAGTATTTTGTTGAGGATTCTGCATCTATATTCATTAAAGAAGTTGGTTTGTAATTTTATTTTCTTGTAGTATCATTATTTGGTATTAGGGCATTATTGGCTTCATAGAATGAGTTAAGTATTGTTCTTTCCTCCTTGTTTTTTTGTTTTTTTGTTTTTTTTTTTGCATGGGCAGGCACCAGGAATCAAACCCAGGTCTCTGGCATGGCAGGCGAGAACTCTGTCTGCTGAGCCACCATGGCCTCACCCCTCCTCCTCATTCTTGTGGAAGAATTTGAGAAGGGTTGGTATTAATTCTTCTTGGAATGATTAGTAGAATTCAATAAGTCATCTGATCCTGGGCTTCTCTTTTTTGGGAAATTTTTGATGACTGGTTCCTGTGATTCCAGGAATCTGTCCCATTTTCATCTAAGTTGTCTAATTTGGGTCTAAGGTGATTATTTTGTAGATAGCATATAGATGGATCACACTTTTTTATCCAGTCTGCCAATCTGCATCTTTTGATTGATAAGTTTATTCCGTTAACATTCAGTGTTATTACTGTTAAGGCAGTACTTACTTCAGCCAGTTTATCATTTGGTTTTTATATGCCACATCTTATTCTTGTCTCTATTTTTACCCTTTTAGTTACCCTTATTGATAATCTTCATTTCTACTCTCTCCTCCAAGCCTCACTCCCCTGTTTTTTCAGAATTTGCAGAAACTCCCTTTAGTATTTCTTCTAGGGCAGGTCTTTTGCTGAGGAATTATCTCAGTTTCTGTTTATCTGTGAATATTTTAAACTCACGTTTTTGAAGGACAATTTAGCTGGATAAAGAATTCTGGGCTGCCAGTTTTTCTCTTTCAGTGTCTTATATATATCATACCACTGCATTCTTGCCTCCAGGTTTCCGATGAGAAATTGACACTTAGTCTTATTGTGGTTCCCTTGTTTGCTGGTTTGAATCTGTTATGTTCTCCAGAAAAGCATATTCTTAATTATCATCCAGTATTTCTGGGTGGGAGCTTTTTGATTATTTCCATAGAGATGTGACCCACCCAGTTGTGGGTGGCAACTTTTGATTAGATGGTTTCCATAGAGATGTGTCTCCACCCATTTAAGGTGGGGTTGCTTACTGGAGCCCTTTATAAGAGAATCATTTTGGAAAAAGCTTCAGAGCTACCAGAACCACAAGGGCCATCAGAACCTACAGAGCCAACAGAACAGACAGAGCTCTGGGGAAGCCACTGAAAAGAAAGCTAGCAGATCTTGCCATGTGCCTTTCCAGCTGAGAGAGAAACCCTGAACATCATTGGCCTTCTTGAACCAAGGTATCTTTCCTTGGATGCCTTAGATTGGACATTTTTATTGCCTTGCTTTAATTTGGACATTTTCACAGCCTTATAACTGTAAACTTGCAACTTAATAGATTCCTCTTTTTAAAAGTCGTTCTGTATCTGGTATATTACATTTTGGCAGCTTGTCAACTAACATACCTTATATGTGATTAACTGTTTTTCTCTTGCTGCTTTCAGCAATCTCTCTTTATCTTGGCATTTGACTTTCTGATTGGTAAGGTCTCAGAGTAGGTATATTAGGGTTTATTCTGTTTGAAGTACATTGCACTTCTTGGACATGTGTATTTACGTCTTTCATAAAAGTTGGGAAATTTGCAGCCATTATTTCCTCAAATATTCTTTATTCCCCTTTTCCCTTCTCTTCTCCTTCTGGGACACCCATGACACATTTGTTTGTGCACTTTGTGCTGTTCTTCAATTCTATGATAGCCTGCTCATTTTTTTTTTCGTTCTTTTCCTATCCATACTTCTGTGTGTAAGATTTCTATTGTCCTATCTTCTAGCTTGCTTCTTTTCTGCCTTTACAAATCTGCTGTTGTATGCATGTGTATTTTTTAATCTCTTCAATTGTATCTTTCATCCCCATATGTTCTGCTATGTTTCTTTTCATACTTTCAAATTCTTCATTAGGCTGACCAAGCATCTTCTAAATATTTTTTATCTCTTTAGTCATATTTTCCTTCATCTCTTTGAATTGATTTAGAAGGTTTGAATATCTTCAACTAGTTTTTCCAAGTTCTGCATCTCCTCTGACATTTTAATTGGTTCCTTTGACTCAACCATACCTTCCTGCTTCTTAGAACTCCTTGTAATTTTTTGCTCATGTCTAGCATTTGATTATTTTGATGAGTTTAATCTGCAGGTCAGTTTTTCTCTCTTGCCTCAGGTTTTATCATTGTTTGGCTTTGTGTTAAGACTTTTTCTTTTACTCTCATTTCAACTTATTCTAGACATTTAGAATTAACCATGCTTAACTGATCAGATTTTCTCAGCTCTTCTTCATCTGATTCTTGCCCTGGATATTTGGTGTGATTTTTAAGACTTCACTACTTGTGCAAATGTTTCAACCCCAGGAGAAATCTCCCTTTCCTCTGTTCTTTCTCTGGGAATCTAGATCTGTTCTATTTGTTTTTGTATTGCCTCTACAGTCATGTTTTTATACTCCTTCCTTGACCCTAGCTGTTTCTGCCTGGAGGGGAAACTCTGGGAGGAGGGTCACCACAGAGGGGACTTTCCCAAGTCACTATTTCTAAGCGAAATCAGGGCCAGGAACCCATGAACAGGGCACAGATCAGTTTCAAAGAGCTCTAGGGAGAAAGTTAGGAAAGATGCCAAAAAGCCTTCTTGTCAGTTCTCCAAAAGTGTGCTTTCCTGGCCTGCTCAGGAGATGGTGCTTATCAGCAAATATCCCCATAGCCCTAGAGTGGCCACTGTCAGGGGTAGAGAGGAAACAGTGACTGCAGCTAGCCCTTTCTAGGGCAGAGCCAGGACCCAGTGATCTAAATTTGCCTATCAAAAGCCATGACCAGATTGTATACTTTGGATGGTTTGTATGATGTGTGACTATAACTCAATAAAACTACATTTAAAAAAAACAAAACAAACAAACAAAAAAACCTCTTTAGTTATGCTAGAAAATAAACTCTGTTTTCTTAAGATAAAAAAAACAAAGCCTTGACCAGTACTCAGCCATGCCCCTTCTCGGAGAAGAGGGCTTCCACATCCCTCTCTGTCTGCAGCAGCCAGCCAGGGACTGGCTCCCCAGGTGGCTCACCTCAAGAGTCAGGGATGGACGCCGGCAGTTGCTGTGGAGTGAGAAACTCAGTTTTTATTACAGTTTCTCAGTCTCTTCATCCTGCTCTTTCTTGGTTGCTGTACAGTGCTCACTTGGTTTCCAGAGCCCCATAACAGATGTTTCAGACAGTTTCTCCTGTGCACTAGCTGATTTTGGAGGAAGAATGATTCCTGGAAGTCCCTCCTCTGCCGTCTTCCCCATCCCGTGACTTCTTATCAAAAATGAAGATCTTACTCCTGAGAGTGACTGTTTGTCATCCTTCCCTTTTCTGAGCTGTTCAAGGACCTATGTAGATGTCCTTTAGTCTCTCTGTTCTACCTGACTATCTAATCGTTTCCTCCTCCAGCAGGTTCCATAGAGCTACCCTAGGCCTTCTAGCTAAATATTTTTCCATCTTGCAAGGTTTGTTTTTGCATTTGCAATGTCTGCCTACATTCTATGAGACCCAGACCTCCCTGAGCAATTCCAATGGGAAACAGCATCAGCCAGTGCCTGTGGGAAGGCTACTAGTGCATTTGAACCTGCCGACATTGCCCCTATCAAAGCTATCTCTTTCTAGGCTGGACAAGCGTCTAGGTTGGGAGCAGGCTCTATGGGATTCTACAGAAGCACTGAAAGCCCCGCGAACCACAGATCCCTCATCCTAGTCCAAGAATGGGGAAAAAAATCATCCCATTAAATAGAACTAAATCTTTTCCCAAAGAGGTAAATCAATCAATCGATAAAGTCTGGAATGGAATAATGAATAAATAGTAATATATGCATATTTTAAAACAGAGAGCTAACTTTCTAGAAGAAATAGCTAAGCATTGAAATCTCTGTCTTTGAGGAGATACCCAAAAGGGAGGGAGAAGCGGTGGAGAAGAGGACCTTCGCTTTTCTGTACAGAGCTAATGGATATTTCTAGCAATGTACATGCAATTACAGTGATATAAAAACAACATCATTTTTTAAATGATCCACTGAACATGCAATGCAAAAACAAAACAAACACAAACAAAATATGCATTCACTTTCTGGTTTGGTGTTTGGGGAGCAGGATTGAACTGTTCTCTTTTGATCCTGTACTTAAGAACAGAAATTTTCACTGGCTAAGCCTGAAGATGGAGATAAATTAAAGTTTAGATTGATCTCAATGTAAATTGATGCCGCAAACATTCTCCACACATTAACACATTATTCCTTTAAAACAAAGTCCCCCAAATATGCTTGGTTTTTTTTATTTGTTTGTTGCTGTTGTTTTTAAATTATCTGTTGCCTCTTTCCCTAGAAAAGGGCCATTTGTGTCTCCCATATTAAATTATCTACACTTTAAGACAAGGGACCAGGGTGGCATTGGTTTCCCTAGCCTCAGCCCATGTCATGTGGTTTAATGCTGTGGATATATTGAATGAATATTTGCTGAGTGAGTGAATGCATGAAAACCAAATGAATAGAATGTTGTCAGGTCTCAGGAAGTCAGTGTGACAGTGCCCTTTCCTCCATGCAGGCATCAGTTAAAACTTTCTATGATAGATAAGTATCTTACCACTGCTTTGTGTTCATAATTCTAGAAATCAGCCCTTTTAATTGAGACAACACTTGTAAAATGCATAATACAAGACCTGGCCCATATCTAGAGACCATGTCCAGGTCATTTTTTACTCCATCTTTCTCCTTGATGATTAAAATCTCTCACATTTATGTCTCACATTGACTTTTTCAAAGAACTTTCACACATCTGTTTTATACAATGATAGGATCGTGAGGGCAATGCTCTCCTTCTCGATTGACAGGCAGGAAGCAGAGACCTGGAGATATAATGTGACTTGTCCAAAGTCCCATATCTGATAGCTGGTGGAACCAGAACTCAAACCCAGTTCTTCTGTCTCCGGGTCCAGACAACTTAAGATCTAACACATCTGCCACACCACTCTTTCATGGAACAGGAGCCATGAGCTGTGATGCTTCCAAAGACAGGTGGAGACCTGGTGACCCTGGGTGGTTCTGATGTTGAATGCCACAGTTTAATTACAACTTATCCTGAGCCTCTGGGACTCAAGCCTGGGAAATGTCAATACCAAAAGTAAGTATTCTTTTCACTCAACTTTTATTGCTATTCCCAAACTATCAGCTCAAAATGAAATTATTAGAAGGAGGGAATTCTGAAAAATGTAACTCAAAGATGCAGACAAGATAGACATTCTGTGAGGATAATAAAGTATGAAAGAAAAACTAGCATGAGATTAATCTTTGCAGTACAAAAGGTTGACTATCTTTTAAATACTCCGTCCTGAGGTCAGACAGCCAAGAGGAACTCTGCCCCTGATTTTCACCATTTGACAAGATTTGAAAACAATTCCTCTCTTTGCCCCTGCCTCCATTTATCTATGGAAGTTGATTCAAGGATCGTAAATCAACAACCCAAAAAGGAGGGCATGGTACAGTGGGGCTAGGGGGAGGTTCCAAAGCTCAGCATTGTGTAAGTAGTTATGTCAATATTTATAAAATTTATGAATAGAATTCCACTTTAAGAAACTGAGGAAAGAATGTAGATCTTCTCCTTGAAAAAATATAGCCATGTAACAAGAATCTTTCATATTTTATATATTCGGACACCTCATAGATTTTTAAAGACTTTTTATTTTGAATTATTTATAGACTCATAAGAAGTTTGTGAAGTAGTACTGACAGATCCATATACCCTTCATCCAGCTTTTCCCAATGTTGGCATCTTACATAACTATAGTATCTTATCAAAACCAAGATATTAATATTGGCACAATCCCACACAATAATTTATATGCAATTTCAGAGGATCTGTGGATCCTAGAAAGCTATCCACAAACTTCATGGCCATAGCGTCACCAAGCTAAATGTGTTTTCCTTAGTTTATGCCAACTTTCCTCACCAAGGAAACACCTAAGAAAGATGTTCATGATAACAGGTAGTATACTTGGTTGAACAGAGGGTAAGGGAGTGAAGGCCCTGGTAATGAGGTTTAAGAGATGAGACATATTCTGAATACACAGGAAAGATTAGTCATGTTGCAAGGCAATTTAAGGCTGGTGAACTGTGGCCTCCTGGTACCCAGATGGAGATGGGGAAATAAAGGAGTGATCCCACGGCTGTACGTAGGGGTGGGGGTCCAGGCCTGGGTGCGTCTAAGGAGAGTAATTTAGAAGGAAGAGAAGAGAGGGACCTAGGGTGTGAGGGAGAGATCATTGATGTTCCCTTCTGTAAGGCGGAATGAGAAAAGATTAAATTTACAAATTTCAATTGGGTTTTCATAGTGTATATTTTACACCCCAACAACCTTCATTCAGAGTCTTTCAAAACATGCTTCCTATTGAGTGGTATCCCTTCTTTCCTTCCTTCATTCATTCAACAACAACAAAAATTTAGAGCCAACTCCCTGAGCCAGAATAGAGAGGCTCTACAAATCCTACTATAGGCCAAGTTGAAAAAGTAAATATGATAGAGCTTCTATCATCAAGGATCATCCATACTAGCAGGCAAGGCAGTGGGTCAACAAATATGATTCCATCTAATGAGGTCTCTAATATAGACAAAGTGCAGTGAGAGATAAAAGGGTCTAGTGTGTCTGGAAATGGAAGGAGTGGGAAGATGACGCTGGAAATTCATCAGAGGGCTGAGGATGCCAGAATCTGGAACTGGACTTTTAAGGATGTTGTATGAAAACCAAAATACTCTGGCTATACTGTGTACACATTCAAGCTGTCTCACATCAACAAAGAGCTGGTATCAACTCCATTCTTTCCAGGCTCTGAACATATCAGGACCAGTATTCCTCATTGGATGATTGATAGCGTGTGTTCTTCCAGATTGTTCACGGGTATTTGAGAGTGGTGGAGTTGTTGGTTTCCTCTCAGTCTAAGCCTTAAACAGAATTCCTGACTCGTATCGCCACTTGCTAAGTCTCTGTAGAGGGAGCCCATCTGCACTGGATTATTTAATTAATGCCTACGTTATCTCTCTACATTAGCTACTTTGAAGCTGTTGTCATTTATTTTATATTAAAGCTGCTCAGTGATTTACCCTCAAGCTATCCTTGCTGGCAAACTCCCATATACTGACATCCTCTAGCATGGAACTTAGATGCAAGGCAAGAGATATTTTGACTTCTGAGGGTGTTCACATTTGGTCCTGAGAGAGTTGGCCCCTGATGAGTTTGAATCTCATCAACTCCTATCACACAGTCTTGTCCATCAAAAACCTCTTGAAGTCATGAAAGTCATGGTCACCAGCTCATATGCCTTCACAGTCCTCAGATAAAATGTTTTCATGATTATTTGACTTCAGGACTTAACATTTGGTGGACTTATGGCACTGTTAATCCATCAATGTCTTCAGGCATGAAGTTATAAAATGTTAAAAGCAATGGTTTTGGGTTATTTAAAAAAAGCATTTCATGAATGTAATCATGGAGCTAGGATACGGATGCCCAAAATTTCATTCCTGATCCACTTCAGAATACGCCCTCAAACTCCATGAGCCTGGAGAGAGCTGTTGAGAGTCTTGGGCTCTGGAATCAGGGAAAACTCCAATTTGAATTGGGCTCTGGCACTAATCAGCCATATATCCTTGGTCAAGTCACTCAAAGTCAGAGCCCAGCACAAAATACGAATGCTGCCATCATCACCATCACTGTTACCACTAGGTATCAAAAATGTTATTAAAAAAACCACCACCATCGTTGTCATTTAGTATATCACCATCAGCACCACCATCATCATCATCAACAACCCTATGGATATGGGCTGTTAGATACCCCTTTTCTGGGCTCCCCCAAATTCTAAACTTCCCCATAATATCACATTTTACCTCTAGATTCCTCAAGTGCACGGACAATGTAGTCTTATCACTGTTTCCCCAGTTCCTAGCAATGTGTTAGGCATCCAGTAATTATTCAATGAACGAATGTTAAAAAAGAGAATGAACAAGTAGAAGGGAACCAATTATTACTGGGCACCTATTATATACAATATGCTTTACAAACTTATTTCTAGTCCTCAAAGAAACCTTGAAATCTTTCCATTTCTATTCCCATTTCTCGTCTGGAGAAATAAAGACTCTGTAAAGTTAAGTGACTTGATCAAGTACACACAGTTACTAAGTGGCAGTGCTAATAGTCTTTTCATACCAGGATGATTCCCTAATGAACCAGAGAACTTATTTACTCAGAATCTTCTTTCCTCTGTCTATTCTAGGTAATCAAAGTTAACTGTCTGCAAATGGGGCTGGAAGGGAGGGGCATTAAAGTTGGGATGTAGATGGCAGATGGCCAAACACTAAATTACGTGGCCTCAGGGCTACTAAGATTTTCTACTCAAAATCTAGCCACTTATAGAAAATGCACACTTTTTTTTTTCCATTTGCAAAACTATCCAGCCACACAGGGCGTGCTGAGAAATCTGGTCCTGATGTTTTTATTTGCAAAGAGAGCTGCTAACAAAATCTTACATTTCTTTGCAAAGAAAATGGCAAACATAAGTTTAAGTCACCCATAAAATAAAGTATTTAAGCTGAGTTTTCCTCCAAAAAGCACATAATAGGGAGATTTCAGATTTAATTTGCTGCTGAGTGGCACAGAAGGGAGTCAAAGTATTAAGAAGAGAGCTTTCCAATTCTAAAGGTCAAGTTAAGGTTTTTTACATAAATGTTTGATGCGAGGTGGACACTCCTAAAGAGATAGAAACATCAGCAATAACATCTGGATTGTTTCTCAAAGCCATAATATTTAAATTGGTAGAAATGATACTTGGAGTAAATGGTATCTGCCAACATCCTTCTGCTTTCTGAGCAGGAGCAACCAAAATAAGATGATGTCATTGTAAAAGTAAAACATAACATAGTCCCAGAGACCTGAATCCCAGGGATAATGATGGTGTGATGATGGTGGTGCAATTTTGAGCATTCACCGTGTGGTAGTTAGATTCAGTTGTCAAGTTGGTGGGTGAAGGCACCTAGTTCTGTTGCTATGGACATGAGCCAATGGTACGTGAGCCTCATCTGTTGCTGATTACATCTGCAGTTGGCTAGGAGGTGTGCCTGCTGCAATGAATGACGTTTGACTTAATTGGCTGGTGCTTAAATGAGAGACTCAATGTAGCACAACCCAAGCATCTCAGCATCATTCCTCATCTCAGCACTCGAAGCTCAGCCCAGGCCTTTGGAAATGCAGAAAGGAATCACCCTGGGGAAAGTTGTTGGAACACAGAGGCTTGGAGAGAAGGTCAGCAGAGATCATCCTGTGCCTTCCCACATAAGAAAGAAACTCAGATGAAAGTTAGCTGCCTTTCCTTTGAGGAACTAATGAAATAAATCCCCTTTTATTAAAAGCCAATCCATCTCTGGTGTGTTGCATTCTGGCAGCTAGCAAACTAGAACACACCGTATACCAGCACAAGTGATGAAGTCAGGCAGACCTGGGTTCAAATTCTTACTTCTATACTTGAGTGGTGCTTGTGTGGGACAACAGAAGTAGAAGTGAAAGAATGGCAGTTATGGCTTAATTTAGATTGACCTCAGGATACATGAATCCTTTGTATGAAAAAAAGAGAGAGAAAGAAAAGGGAGAGAAATGGTTCCAGAGATGGAAAACAAGAGAGAAGAGAGAGAGGATAAGGAAGAAAGAATTTTTTATGGTAAATCAGACTTTGGAGGCTGTGAAATACATAGAAAGGAAGAAAGACTTATTCAGAACCCACATAAAAAGAGAATGTGTATGTGAGAAACAGAGAGAGAGAAGAGAGTGTACAAAAGCAAGAGGGAAGAGAGAGAAAAAAAAGAGTTGAGGGGATGACACAGAGGCAGAACCAAAAAAAAAAAAAGAGAGAGAGGAAATGGAAGGGAAACTGGGGGAATAAAGCAATATGAAAGGGGCTTCGGCTGGCAGGAAGAAATAATAGACCCAACTTCTCTCTATTGTGCAACTTCTGCACAATTCTAACTCATGCCTAATTCTCCACCACCCAGTATTAATCTGCTGATCAATTATGAGAATATGTTGCCTCTGGGCTCACCTGCTCAACAAAACAACTAACACATAATGAGCTGGAAAGAAAGGGCTGTTCCTTCATTTGCAAATGTCCAATTCTCTCACTCTGCTCCCAAAGTTTCCACTAAGGATTCACTGGGAAGCCCCAGAGAGAGCAGCAGTTTGATGTCACATCAGAAGGATTTACCTCTGGGACTCTTTGGTTCTTGGCGAGATGTTCAGACCAAGAGGCCCCTTTCTGGAAAAATGTTGTGGAAATTTCTGACAATCCTCTACATGATGGATGGAGAAGTTCAGAAATAACAAGTAAAATGAATAAGCAATCAGTCTATTCTTGGGTCTTCTAATTGGATGTCTCAGAGTCTCCTGGGATTCCCTAAACTACAGCACTGTTCCTGGCATCACCCAATGAACAACCAAGGCTGGAGATGTCATAACCCATAACAAATATTCTAATCGGGATTGATGGCCACTCTGGAAGCAGTGACATGTTGCTCTCTTATCTACGCCTTCCTCATGATCCATGAAATCTGGACATGAAAAAGTTCTTAATAAAAGAATCGATTTGGGTTTGAATTCCAGACCTGGATTCAAGCTCCATACTTTAGGCAATCACTTCACCCTCCTGAGCTTCACTTTCCTAATCTAAAATTAAGGTTCATAGTTCCCACCTCATATGATTTTTGTGAAGACTCGTGCTAATATATGCAAATCGCCTGGCACATAGTAGACATTCGATAAATAATAGCTATTAGTATTTTTATTATAGAGGGCATCTTTGGCAAGGATGCACAGAACTGGCAGCCTGACAAATAAGAAGCCAGAGCTACATTTTGAGAACAACCATTGGAGTGTGTGGTAGCCCTAATTAGAATTCTCATTAAGTTTTGATAATGAGAAATGTGTGAGAAGACACTTTTCAATCCCCCAAGAGAAAACAGGAAGTGGGAAGACTTCTAAAAAGCAAAGCAAAGCAAAGTAACTTTCAATGGCATCTCATGTTTTTCTTCTTAATCTTGGCAAGTATTCAGAGTATGCAGATGAGACATCTCTCCTGTTTGCACCTTTTGACCTCATGACAGTGTTTCATATTTTTGTCCAGGGATAATTACTGCCCAACTGGGTATTTTTCCCTGCTGGCTTAAGAACTGATGGGCCCTCAGGATAAATGAGGACATCAGAATGGAGTATGATGTGAGGAGATGGACTTGTACGTGAGGTTCAGGGATACGGTTTCAAATGGCAGGATTGCCCTGGGGCACCCCTTTATAAGAGCTTTGCCCTGTGACACGGGTATGGGGGGCAAGTTAGACAGATTGTGTGAGGATGAAGGCATGTTTCCCATGAGCTTTTGTACTGGCATCAGGGTTGGGTTATGATCAGGGTTCCTATCACTAGAAATGCTAATACCTTTGTTTTATTGAGGGGGAGGGAGCCATGCACAGAATCAAGTCATAGATAAAGAAACACAATGCTTTTGAGAAATGTTTGAGATCCCTCTGCTGCCATCTCTAATGACTCTTGTATCTTTGGACAGATTTTCCCATAAGCATTGATACCATTGTTATGGTGGCAAGAGAGACATCAACTCACACCTACAACTTCCAAACAGTTCTTGCTATTCATTTACCAACTATTTATTGAATGCCTACTATGTTCCAGGCATGGTTTTATGTGCTGGAGATTGTATAACTTCATGGAGTTTCTATTCCAATGAGAGGAGACAGAAAATGAAAGTAAACATGAGTAAGTAAAGTATATAGTAGTTTAGGAAGAACTAAGTGCTGAAAGAGGACAAGTAAAGCCTGTTAAGATCAGGAAGAAAGTAGGGTGCACAGGCAGGGGAAAGGAGGTGAAATATTGATTGGGTGTCAGAATGGGCTTATTGAGGAGGTAAAATATGAGCCGAGACTGGAAGGAAGTGAGGAATTGAGCCAAGGAAGAGAGCAGCAGGAAGAGGGGTCCTGCAGGTTTTCTCAGCATTAGCACCGTTGACATTTGAGGCTGTGTAATTCTTTGTTGGGGGTGAGGAGAGCTGCCCACACATTGTAGGATGTTTCACAGCATCCCTAGACTCCACCCACTGGATGCTAGGAGCATCTGTCCCCCAGATGTGGAAACCAAAAATATTCAAACATTGCCAAATGTTCCATGGGGGTATAAAATTGCCCTTGGTTGAGACCGCTGCCAAAGTGCTCAAGGTAAATGCAAACTTAGAGCATTTAAGGAGCAGCAGAGGCCAGTGGTGGCTGGAGCAGAGTGACTGAGGGGGCAGACGGGGAATGGGTGGGGGTGGAATAGAGCATATAGGCCTTTCAGCTTTTATAAAGAACTTTAACTCTAGTTGGAATGAAATGGAAGGAATTGAGGAAAGAGTAAGATGAGTTGTCTTAAGGGAATATAGTATGTACCAGGCATTGTTACAGAATATTTTGTCCATTGTAACCAAACCTAGCTCACAGAGTTGGGATTTGAACCTAGTTCTCTCTGGCAAAGTGGGACCTACTCTGTCATTAACTAAATTATTGGGCTGCTGGATGACTATTCCAGGCATAACATTCCTACCAAAAATTCAGGCTGGTATCAACAAATAAGGCAGTGTCAGCCTGGGATGCCCCCACACACTAGAGCCTGGGCAAGGTGCTGCATGCTGGTGCTTATTTAGGGAAAGTGATTCCAAGGAGAAGGCCAAGGAGCAGGGAAGAGTCAAACAGAGAAGAAAAGCCAATCCCACCGGGTTGTAGGAATTGATAATCACTATAGACAAGTGGGTTTTTGAGCCCACTAAGAACCCTCTGAGGAGCAGGTAGAATGCACTCCAAGAAATGGAAGTGGGGGCTATGCACCACCAGTTCCCATCCTCTACTGGTCAAAGTGTGGCTCATGAAGTATCCGCCCTCACACTTCAGGGTCTGCATATGCTTCACCCAGTACTCGCTGGAATATTCTCTGCTGGGGTACAGAGGGGTGAGAGGTTGAGATGGAACATCTCTTCACTCAAAGGCCATTACTTATCTGGGGTGGGGGAAGTAAATGGTCTGAGAATCAAACCCGTGTCCCCACATGGAAAGCGAGCATTCTACCACTGAACCACACGTGCACCCAGGCCATTACTTTTGAATCATGGAAGCTCCTCTTAGAGTTTTCCCATCTGCCATTCTGTCTGGTCCTTACAGCAACTCTGGGGGAAAACAGGTTGGGGTAAAGAGCCCTATTTCTGCAGATGCAGAAAGATGCTTAGGAACCCTTCACAACTAGTCCAGTGTCACACAGAGTGTTGGTGGAAGAGCCAAGCCCAGGCCCCTGGAAGAGATCCTTAAATGGGAAAGACCCCAGCACCCACATCAGAATCCCTGGTGCGCTCCTTAAAATGCAGATTCCTGGGCCTCAAGAGCTATTTAATCATGAGATTCGAGTCTGAGAAGAACTGTTATGAACAAGTCACCAGAATCCACCTCTCCATCTGCAGCAGTACCCTCGACTTGAAGATGAAATGGCTGAGGGGGTTCCTGCCAGAAGATGGTTTCTGGGGCCCTGAATATCAATCTCCCCCAAGTCCAAAGCTAGTCCTCCCTCAAAGACTGGAAATCAAAAAAGGAAGTTGGTTGTTACTAAATGAGCACCTAGTATATGCCATTCCCGGAGTTTGAGCACCATGGGGTAGAAACAAGAATATTGAAGAAGGGAAAGTTCCTGGCCGAGAGACAAGAGCAGTCCTAAAAGATCACTGGAGGCCATCTCTATATCACATGGAAGAGGATAACAGTGTCCTAGATCACCCAGCCTCTGAGCAGGAATTAAGACCACAGGCTTTCTGGCTCCTAACCATTACTCGGAAAGTCCACCTACCTGCCAGAGAGCAGAAAACCACCTGTGTGGCCCAGGCCCTCTCAATGTAATCAACCCCAAATTTTCTTTGCCATTCCCAGGACGGCCCACTCAGGGCGGTTTTCTTCACTCTTTTCTTGTTTCTCCCCAAGCATTAGTTAAGCTGTGGATGTTTTTTCCATTATCTCCAAGACAACTTCTGTTACACCTGAGGGTCTCAATTAAATTGAATTCCCTAGAACCTCCTAGATTGTGGCAAGCCTTGGAAATCAGCACGGGGGGCAGGACGTGGATAGGGCAGTCGAGTGCATATCCTCCAGGTGATGTGAAATCTAGGGGTGGGGTGGCGGCAGGAGGGTGTAAGACAGAAGTACAGGAAGTAAAGGAAGAGGGAAGTGAGGGGAAAAGAAGGAGAGAAGTGACTGCGTCAAAACCAGTGCCAGAGAGAGAGGGACAGATGAAGAGCGTGAGAATGTTCACACACAGGCACAGAAAGTGCAATTTATGTGTCTGCCTTCCCCACTACATGCCAAGATCCTCGAAGGCAGGGCCTGTGTCTGATTCATTTCAGTGTCCCCAGTGCTTAGCTCTGAACCCGGCATATAGCAGATGCTCAATATATGCTTGTCAAAGAAATTGGTGAACATAAACAACTCAGGCCAGAACAAACCTTCAACATAGTATCATTATGACTAGTTTGTAAATGAGAAAATTCCAAGCTAGATGAATTTGGTTGCCCAAAGTGACACCGTCTATTAAAAGGTAGGCTGGGATTATATTTTAAACCAGGCTGACTCCAAAGCCATGCCACAATGTCTTCTACTAGCTGTGTTTTGATGGGGCTAATCTCTAAACTCCCTGTATTTGTGAACCAAGAAAAACTCATCTTGTCTACCTGCATTAGTCAGGTCAGGGCTAATGTCCCCCAAAAGTCAGAAAAGGGAAGTATAACCAACAAGGTTGGTGCCCCACCCAGAAATCCTCATGTCCCTTCTTTTATTTCTGTGCACCCCTCCCCTTCTGTGTATCTTTGATTCTAACTGCCAGCACCTGGGACTCTTTTTGGACCACTGCTTTGGGGCCTGGTTTCTTTTTTCCACCACATTCATCGAGCCAGAAGTTGCTGGTGGTTTCCACCCCCTTAGCTAATGGCTGGTGCATATGCATGTAGGAAAGCCCAGTTCCCTTGCTGGGGTGGGTACAAATGCAGAAGAGTGATGCTCTCCCGTGCTACTATGCGGATGGTGCCTGAAATTGCAGTCTGGCTTGGCTTCTTCCCTTTGATTAACTTCCAGTTTCCTTTACCAGTTTCTCCCATTATCCCTTTCTTCCTTGCCTACAAATCCTTGTCTCCTGATCTGTTTCTGTGGAACCAGACTCAGACAAAAGGGAAAATAAAACATGTCACCCTGTGCCAGTTTGAAACTGTTGTGTACCCCAGAAAAAAGATGATCCTCATTCAATACTGCTGGGTGGGGTCTTTTTTATTGTTTCCATGGAGATGTGACCCACCCAATTGTGGGTGGTAACTTTTGATTGTTTGGTTTCCATGGAGATGTGTCTCAACCCATTCAAGGTGGTCTTTTACTGGAGCCCTTTAAGAGTGAACCATTTTGGTGGAATGATACAGAGAAGATTAGCATGGCCCCTGCGCAAGGATGACATGCAAATTCGTGAAGCGGTCCATATTTTTCTATTAAAATACATTAAACATATAAAAAAAAAAGAGTGAACCATTTTGGAAAATTTTAGCCAATTTAGCCAAGATGCAGAAGGAAAACCCCTCTAGGGAAAACTTCTGAAATAAGGAGAGAAAGCTAACAGATGTCACCCTGTGACTTCCCAGCTGAGAGAAGTGTCCAGAAGCCAAAGACCCCAGCAGATGCCAGCCATGTACCTTCCCACCCTCACAGAGGTGTTCTGGATGGCATCAGCCTTTATTGAATGAAGTTAACCTCTTGTTGGTACCTTCATTTGGAAATTTTCATGGCCTTAGAACTGTAAATTTGCAACTTAATAAATTTCCTTTTTAAAAGCCATTCCATTTCTGGCATATTGCATTCCAGCAGCTTTTAACAAACTGAAACACACCCCCTATTAGCCTGGTTGCCAATGGATGGGACTCAATGATAATCAGATGCTTTATATTAATAACAGCTCCAGTTTGTTGAGCATCCGCTGTGATTAAATGTTTCACATATCTTTTCTCAAATGCTCAAACAACACTGCAAGCTCTGAGAAGCTCAGGAAGTTTCCCAAGCTCACATAGCTGGAAGAGTTAGTGTGAGTATTCCAACCTGAGGTTATCTGACATCAAGGATTCCCCTACCCATGACACCTCTCTTTATGGAGCTTGCTTATCTATCTGTCCATCTTTTATCTTCTTTTTATTTTGGAGGTGGGGAGGGGGCAGCATAGGAATCTCTATATTCTCAAGGCCCAGTACAATGCCTATCATTGCTCTGTATTTGAATAACTAAAGGAGGTGATTTGGACAGAACCAAGCACTCAGAAGTTTTCTCCAATACATCTAATGGCTGAGTTCTGAGAAAGCAACAAATATACCAGGAAGAATAAGGAGACTCAGGCTAAAAGTGTTCACTTTTGTACCCTGAATCTGAAGACACAACTGACACTCAATTTGTGGAATTCCTGTGCATTCATTTCAAGTGTCTTAGATAAAAGTACAGCAAAATACAAAAACAAATTTACAGCATCACAAACAGCTTCCAATTACCTGAAAATAAGGCACCTGCACATCAAAATTGCCTCTTTACAGTCTTCCCATTTTGTACCTTTTTGGATGAAGACAATGAAATATTCTAGTAGGATGTTGAGATATTTTTTAAAAATGAGGTGCCCTTTTATATTGTATTTTTTTGAAAGAGGCATTATGATATTTGAATCTAACTGAAGCCTCTGAACTTGCAAAGAGGAAAAATTCAAGAGGAGATGACAAAATTATTTCTAGCAACCATGACATTTCTTGATGTGAAATGCTTTCTTTGAACTGTTACAACACAGCACGAGTTAGGATTTGGAGTCTGACAAGAAAATAAGTGAGATGCCAAGCTGGCAATGTAGACACTTTTCTCTTACAAAGGTTTTGCCTCAATGACTGAATGCAGACAGTACCAGCAACTTTAAGATGGTTCAGTGGGGTGGTAGAAATAGTGGAACCAGGAAAACACAGGTTATAGCTCCAGCATGTGCTGTGTGACCTTGAGTAAACTGTTTAATTATTCAGTTTCACTATCTACAAAATGTGATTAATAACCCATTTGGGATTGCTTGGAGGATTAAAGATCAAGTATATAAAGCTCTTAGCACAAAAAAAGAAGATTAGTTAAGATGATGATGTGATGATGATGATGGTGATGAAGCTAGCAGATAATATTGAGTATTTTTATTTGCAAGACACTTTGCTCAGTGTTTTTTTTTTCTGTTGTATTTGCTAAGGAAATTATGAAGATGAGCCTTGAAATTTCAAGACTTAATAAGATAGAAGATTTTTCTTCACTAACATAAAGTTTAATTAGTGGTGGGAGTGGTGGTGAGGGAATTCGCTGCTCCCCAAATCATTCAGAGACTTGGGATAAACAAGGCCTTGCTATGTTCAACATGTACTTTCTAAGATTGCCCTGAGCACTGGTATCCATCTAGTAGATGGGGAAAAAGATGGGCGTGCCATGCTGGAGGTTTTTATAGGCCAGGACTGAAGGTGACCTATATTGTTTCCACCTATATTGACCAAAATTCAATCATGAGGCCATTACCTAGATGCAAGGGGAGAAGGGCTAGGAAACAAAGTTGCTGTCTGGGCAACTACAACTCCCCATCAGATCTTTTTGGACAGCCAGCTATCTTTGCACTCATACATTACCTAGGCAAGTTCTCACACAATAAACCTGAATGGTGCATGCTATTATCCATATTTTTGAAGATGGAGAAGCTGAGACACAGAAAGTAATCAATGACGGGGTTCAGATTCACTCCTGGGATCGTAATTGTGATATAGATGTCACACGCTGCTGAGATATCCACTTCTCACGAAAGACATAATAGCTTAGGTGTTTATACCGGTGGAAGCTCAGAGATCATCTGTAGTGGACAGCCTCTGATCCTTGCTTTCTTGTCTTCACAGCCTTGTGCAATCCCCAAACCTTGAGCAAATTGCTTCTAACCAGTAGAATATGGCAATGTTGAGGGGTTGTCTCTTCTACGATTAGGTTACAAAAGATAGTAGTGAATTCTGTCTTGCTAGCAGAATCTCTCCTTGGCTGGTTTTGATGAAGCAAGCTACCATGTTGGAGAGACCCACAGGCAAGGAACTGGAGGGTGGCCTCTGGCCAACAGCCAGGGAGGAACTGAAGTCCTCAACCCAACTGTCCTGGAGGAACTGAATCCTGAAAATAACCACGCAAGTGAGCTTGGAGCAGGTCCTTCCCCAGTTGAGCCTTCAGATGAAAGTCCACACTGATTGTGGCTTCATGAGAAACCATGAAAAAAGGAACCCAGTTAAGCCATGTCAAACTCCTGGCCCACAGAGATTGAGATCACAACTGTGCATTGTTTTAAGTGGCTATGTTTGGGGGTAATTATATAGCTTGCCACAATAGATAACTCACATACCATCTAAAGACAGGTTCTTAAGCTTTTTACTACTATAGACCTCATTAGTAATGACTTTATACCTCCACCCCAACGATCCCTTGATCTGAAAAATTCCTTCTACCGAGCAAATCACATTCATTACATGAGAATTAATTTCTTTCTTATATTTTAAATTCATCACAGATACACCTAATAGGGTCTGGCAGTAAAATCAGGTCTCTGACATGCTCTTGACATCACCAACAGCCAAAGAAATAGAAGAAAAGGCACCACACCAAGTTCAGATACATTTTTCCCAAAGCAAAGAAGTTTGATGTTACTTTCAATTCCTCCTGCAGCGCTTTGGAGTATGTGATGATTTCTGAATGAGGTTTTACCACACTGAAAATAATATTGTCTGGGAATCGTGCTCAGAGCTTTATGGAGAGGATCTCATTTCATGCTTATAAATATCCTTTAATGGGTGCAATTATTATGTCCACTATTGCTATGTTCCAGAGATCCCACTCTTACCCAAAATGTTAACACTGCCTCCTAGTGAAGGATCTTGTTATTTAGTGTTACTAGTTTCCCAAGGTCACACAAGATTCTGTTGGCTCATCCCAGAGTCCCCTTTAAGCCCTCCTTTCCTTCCCATGTCACCAGCCCTCAAGCACGCCGAAGACCAAGTCTGCTCTTTGGGCGACCTGTGGAAGATGGAAGACGAGCTTAAACAGTGTGAAGAAAACAAGGTGGAGGCAGCATCAGTCCAGTTTCATGCCTCCAGGGCAGTGGCAGCTGCCAGGAATTGGGCCTTCCTGACCCAGAGCAGCATCCTTTTCCCTTGACTTCACCCTAGTTCCCCGGAACAACTTTGCTCCACATTATGGCTCTCGGTTTCGACTCCAAAGGAGGCAAGCACAGGTAGGGATCATGCAACAATGAAATGGATTATCCTGAAAATGGTCGACTTTGGAACTAGACACGTCTGGGTTTCAATTTTGACCCTGCCACTCAATAAACATCTGACCTTGAATGAGTCCCTTCACCTCTCTGAACCTTTTTTTGCCATCTCGAAAATGGCCATGCTAGCTTTTTCCTCAGACCATGGGGAAGAAAAGACAAAGACATGTCTTAAACAAGACATATTCTAAATATTAATCCTTGTTCCAATGGATGTGACTCCATTTGTAAATAGTATCTTTGAATATGTTGAAGTGAGTCAGAATGGGGACTCATTTGTAAATAGCAACTTCATCTTTGGAAGACCCTATTTAGGTGTGGGCAACTGAACCAGGGTGGTCTTAATCCATATTATTGGAGGCCTTATAAAGAGAAATTAGAGGAGGCCATTGGAATAAGCCAGAAGTCAGTGGAACCTGGAAGAACAAATACAAGGAGAGAGACACCACCATGTGTTGGGAAGCAGAGCTGTAAGCCAAGAAACCCTAAGGATTGTAGCAAGCCAGCACCCGTGTCTATACTATAGACACCAGGGAGAGAGCATGGCCTTGCTGCCACCTTAATTCTGTACTTCTAGCCCCCCAAACCATGAGCCAATAAATTCTTATTGTTTGAGCCAACCCATGGTGTGGTATTTATCACAGCAACCCTGGAAAACTAAGACAGTGCCTCTCCCAGTGTATGGCATATAATAGGTGCTCGAGAATTGGTGACCAAAGCCCTTGTTGCTATAATGATAATGATTGTATCTTTCCCAGGCTAAGGTAGTCTGAATTTATGAGGAAGGAAGACCGAATTCAGTTTTATGTGATGAATACATCTCTAGTAAAGTTGATTTAAAAACAAAACAAAACAAAATAGACCCCCACAGGGTCTGACAGTATCTGATATGAAGTCCTTGGAGCTGGGAGATCCAAGCTGGTGGGCACCGAGGTGGGGAGAGCGTGTTCTGAACTGGGGGCCCTGACTATTACCTGTTTCCAACATGACTTCAAATGAGTAAGGCTCAGGCAAGTCTGACAAGAGCTTCCTGAACCTGTGTCGTCTGCCTTTCTCCTTGGACAGGGGTGAAGAACCGGGTATGTGGTAGCAATCTACCCCAGAGCCTGACTGGCCTCATAAGGAGGAGGGAGGGCATTTAGTTTGACTGCTTAAAGAAATTCCACAGCACAGTGGATGGGTAAGAGAGTGACTCAAAAAGATCTAGGGTTCAATGGGCGCTGCCCCTGATGTGCTGGGTTACTTTGTGCAATCTGTTTAACCTCTCTGGGCCTCAGTGTCTTCGTCTGTAGTGGGGGATAATAAAAATAGTATTTCATAGGGTTATCAAAAGGATTTAATGAAATAATAATTATGATAAAAGTTAACATCTAAGTGTTTACCAGGTATGAGGACTGTCTTTATATCTATTATTTTATTTCTCACAACAGCCAGCGGTAGTAGTGTTATCGTACCTATTTAAAAAATGAGACAATTGAAGCATGGAGAGGTGGGTTAGTAGCTCTAAGTCCCAGTAGTCAATGGGTGGTTAACCTGGGACTCACAAACTGTCAAGGGGAATTCTTTCATTCATAGAAACAATTCAGTGGGTTTGCGAACTTCAATGGAGAAAACATCACCTCTATTTTCTCTAGCTTCTAATTGAAATTTAGCATACCGTTCAATTATGAATGTAGACAACAAACCACAGTGATCTGGGCACTGACCTGGGACTTTGTCACCAACAGAATTATAGATACTGTTATTTCACATAGTGGCCACAGCAGAGATCTCAAAGAATTGTTTTAAGTTCATCTGTACTTCGAAACCTGTTACTAGACCATGCCATTTTGTGCAGTGGCAAAAATACATTTATATTACCAGATCACAAATGTGAGCTTTAAAAATATTTTCATGACTGTATTTCAAACTAACAGGATTCTTTTGTAATTCTATTGTATTATCTGGTATGCATATTAAAATATTATTAAGAAAAGGCACCCATAGGTCTGCCAAAGAGGGTCATGGCACAAAAAATGGGGTTCAGAACCTCCATACTAGTCCATGGCTGATAGAACAAAACAAAGCCCTCATGATAATTCCTTGCAAGGGCTCAATTTGCAGAAGCCATCGTTCTAACAATTATTATTCCCCCTGGCAAAATACTGGTCATCAGAGGCAAAGCCTGGAAGTGGTGAGGAGCCCGTGCTTGCTGACTCTATCAAATGCCAGAGATGAGGAAGTGAAAGAGCAGCACCGGAGATTCTCTCCCACAATCTCCTAGAGATGAAGAATAGAGTCCCAGAGACTCCATTCTACGGAGGACTAGTTCAGGCCCCAGTGCACATAGCAAGTTGGTGCTGGAGTCCATACCTCCCACCAGGTTTCTGGGGTCTCCTCTTTTCACCACAAGATATGACCCACCCACATTTGACATGAAGCAACAGGGTGGACTCGGGTTCCATTCTCGGTGCCTGCCCATGCAAAACAAAACAAAAAAGAAAGAAAGGAAAAAAAGGTGAACCGCACACCTCCACCCCATTCCCTCATATCCCAGTGTCTTCAGAATGAGCCCACATCACGCAATGCCTCTTTCAAGTGTGATCCAGGAGCTACGGCCTCAGTATGATGGGACGCTTGTTAGCAACACTGAATCCTGGACCCCAGTTCCGACACACCTCATCTGAAGCGCTTCAGAAGAATCTTGGAATTCAGTGTTTTCATCAAGATTCCCCACTGATTCACACTCTAATCCAAGTGAGAACTACTGGCATATATAATTAGAGTATGAGCTCTCAAGTTCAAATCCCAGTTCTACCACTCACTACTTCAGTTACTTTCAGCAAATTGCTAAAGCGATTAGAAAGATCCTGCATCTCCAATATAGTACCTACCTTATTCAGTTGGGATGATCAAATGTGACAATGCATGTGAAGTCTTACACAGCATTTGGTGCTAATGAGCACTCTACACACATACTTAGATTTTCATTGCCCTAGTGGAACAGTCTGCCCTCCCCCTTCCCCCCAGAGGCAGGATTCTCGGCTCTGCTCCTTATCCATGCTGCCGCCATGTTTGCTGTCAGCAGCTCCACCCCTAATAATCAGAAAAGCCCCCTGATAACCAGAACCATGCCCCAGAGAGAGCCCCTGGGTTCTGCAGCACCAAATGAACCTGTGGCCAATGAAGGGTCTCCAAGTCCCAGAGAAAGAAACCTGTGTCTGATTGCAGATTGTGGCCCACACTTGCCTTTGCTTACATTGATGGCATCTCTAAGTATCCAAGGGAGTGGAAACTTCACCTCCAGGAGGCCTCAGACCTCTGGCTTTGAGCAGCCACTTTAAGTTCCTGTCCTCATGCTTTGTGCCCTTAGGACCCCAGGGCAATGCCTGATTTCCAGCTGCCAGTCTAGGCATCCCCCACCTTGGGCATTCTCCCAAGCCATGGAACTCTCTGCCTTTGCAGACAACAGCTTGGGAGTGGCATCACCAGTCCCTGGAAGCAATGTTCAGTTGAAGTCTGATGGGAGTTGGGTGTGTTAATAACCCATCTCCCTTATCCCATGGGTGGAATAATTCTGAGATGCATGTTCTGTACCATCTTCAGAGTTTCTCTGCAGGAACAAGTGCCAATTGCCCATCTAAGTAACTGGCTTGATAATGTGTCCTTTCCTGGTTGCTTTCCCTTCCCTCTCTTACCTCTCAATTCCCCTTCACTTCTCAAATAAACTACTTGCATTTGAATCCTTGTCCAGACCCTCTTTATGAAGGAAACGTTAAGACAGTTTGAAACCTGAAAATTTCAAACGCAGTGTTAACAGAGATCAGACAGGAAATGAAATTTAATAAATAGCAGAAGAATCCAATCTTCCATCCTCTCAACCCTGGTTATGTTTCAAAACAAAAATCCTAAGCTCAGCAAGATTCTTGACCATTAAGAATAAATTTAGTTACGATGATGAGACCTAGAAAAGGCAGAAAAGTGAACTCAGAGATGTGACACAGACACAAAAAGACTTCAAATTAAAAAGTCTCCTAGAAAATGTGTTTAAATCTCTGTTAACTAGAAATTTCCTTTACCTTCAGCCATCCCCCATAAACCTTGAGCATTAAAGATTGAGCTCTCTCTGTTAATATTGATGTTCCCTGCTAAAAATCCAGATTAGGAAGGAGGGCCCAAGAGAGGCAGATGCCAAATCCAGCAGTATCACATATAATCAGTTTTATTGCCAGGTAAGAAATTCATATTAATATAGTGAATACATATGTTTACAAATAAACATTCTTAGAAAACAAACAAATGTGGTTTTTTTCTTCATTGTAGGAAGTATTATTGGTATCATAAACTCTGCAGTTGTTGACAAGTATTAACACAGGTTTACTTGCAGAACATACGGTTACTAAAATATTCGCACATAAAATATGCTCCATTTACACAAAAATACTGGAGGGAATTAAATGGGAATGCCAGGCAGAGCCTAAGGTGGATGGAGGCTGAGACGCTCTGGGAAGGCAAAGGAAAGTCAAACAAGTGGTCCCTTTAGGGTAGACTGGTGGACAGCTAAAGGAAAGAAGTTGAGTCTAGTGCAGGGCATGGGATGGAGGGGACAGTCTCTCTACTTTATTCTGGTTGCTTTCTTCTTGGTCTCCCCACCCCCCACTTGTCTGACCTTGTCTTGGAACACAGCACAGACAGTTCCATGGTTGTGAAAGGTCCGTCCACCCTTCCTGATATCTAAACATAAATAGACCATCCCTGTCAAGAGTCCCCCACCTCCTACATACACACATACACTCTGTTCAGCTCCCAAAGTTAATTAGGCTGAGATGTGCCATACCCTTCTCAGGGCTGCGCCCATGCCACATCCTATTGATCAGGTTGCACCTTTGCTGCCAAAATTGCAGCTGCCGACCCCAAGTAGCCAGGCTCGCTTGATGAAGCTCACTCAGAAGAGAAGCAGCATGGAGAAGAAATAAAATAATGTACATTTAGAGACCAAGAAAGACCCTTAATCAGGGTTAGGATAGGGCGAGATGAAGCGGGTCAAGGGCGAGGAGTAATGATGGGTTAAAAGGGAAACTAGATTTTCACAATGTTCTGAGCTGGAGGGAACGTCACAGATGAGCAAACCCAGTCGTTCCTGAAGTGTGGGCTTTGCACCACTCATGGATGCAAAATGATTTTAGGCAGTATATGGGCATGGTGTTAATGAACATGGGGTCACATAGGAAGTGATTCCCTTTTCTTTTGTGTTTCAGTCCATCTGATTACGTCAAGGACAAAGTCTCCGTTGGGTGCTGGTATGTCATTAACACCTGCTAATCTCTTTTTAACAGAGAGAGAGCATGCCTGGCTTTACAGTCAGACCCTTTAAAAAGCAACAGTTAAAAGTTAGAATTCAACAATGTCATTTTGTTGCTTTGTGGTTACTTTTATGCTTACTTTCTGTTTATGGCAACCGATACTGGCTTTCTATTTGTGCTGATGGCATGGAATTTGCCTTTTAACAAATCTATTAAGAATGCATCAATGTAATTCAGATCTTATGAAAGTAATATACAGATAATGCCAAACGTGTATATTGCAGGTATGTGGACAACTAATGTCAAGGAAACACTGATCAAATCCATTGGTGCTTTTCTCCACTCTGAGAATCACTGGGATCTTGCCAAGGAATCTGAGAAGATGGGGCATTAAATCTCCCACCCTTACTTTATCCAGCATAGAGCCATTATTTTTTTTGGTGGTGGTGGAGGGGAGATGCATGGTCCAGGAATCAAACCTGAGGCTCCCACGTGGAAGGCGAGCATTCTACTACTGAACCACCCATGCACTCCCAGAGCTATTTCTAAATGGAGACCTCCTATGGCTGGCTCTATGTAAGATTTCGGTTTTAAAAATGGACAGAGGTTTTGCTGTTTCAAAAAGCTTGATCTAGCCCAAATCTCCCACATTGCAGACAGGGAGACTAAGACCCAGAGAGAAAAAAATACATTGCCAGTGTCCCTGGATCAGCTGAGACTGAGAGAGAATGAACACCCAGTTGTCCTGATTCCATCATGTCAGGTTGAAGAGACAGGCAGGGCTGAGAGAGAGCAAATGTTGGAGCTCAGGATTCCAGAGAATGCTCTGAGTCTTGTTTGACCAGACTACCTGCAGCTTCTGTCACAGAGGAGCTGGGCAGTCTCTTGGAGGTTCCTTTTCATTAGCCACAGCTCATAGGGGCTGTGAAACAGCTCACTTTCAATGAAAATCTCTTCTCCTTCAATGCTACTCTTTGGGCTTTTCACTAAACCAATCGAACTAGTAGGAAATTGTTTTTCTTGGGGCAACCACGGGCTATTGACAATGAGAACCAATCTGAAAGACAACCTCAGGAAATTCTAAATGGAGAATGAAGGCATTGAAATAGCTGGGGAGGTGATTTAAAGGGACCATGGGAATTATGGAACCCAGAAATGTTTTGACAGGTTTGGGGGCTAGAAAATGGTAGGATTTGTGGATTTTTGAGCATTGGAGGGAAATGGGGAGAAAGTCTTCACCCTTAGGTACCCCTGACATTGCAGCAGCCCCTCTCATAGGGTATTTATGAGGTGGGCTCACCAACAAAAGGAAGGATGGCAACATCTTCTACTACTGCAGAAAAACAGAAGGGAGGAAGGCCAGGAGAACACAGGGTGCACTTGGGAAACAAGACTGTCATTAAACAACAGTGACACATTGAAGGCACCACCCACGCTTAACTCAGTTTCAGTCCAAAGCAGTTGAAGTTCGGCAGCGGCGGTGACAACGCGCTGACGGGGAAGGGAAGTCAGGGACAGACAGTTATTAGAGGACTTGTTTCTGGGTCTGGTTTCCCGTCTCAGAGGCGAGGGAGAAACACAGGAAGTCGGAGACTTCTGGGTCCTCTTCTCACCTGTAGACTTTTCCAGCTGTGGATTGTGTTGTTGCTGTTGATGGTGTCATTTTTTTGATTTCCTAAGTCTTGAAGATTTGGGCCAAAAATTAATCTGCTGTTCCTGCCTGTTTTGTGTCGGGCTTATAATTTTGTTTTTCTTTTAAAAATTTATTTCATATTCTCTGGACCCTCTCCCCGCCATAAAAGTCTATTCCCTCCCATTTCCATGGACTTTATGGGAGTTCTCTAAAATTTTCTTTCCTTCCCATCACTGTTGGTGGGTTCAGGGTCTCTTTGTTTTTTGTGTGTCTGTTTGTGTGTTGTTGTTTTTTGCTTCCATCATTGATGATATGAAAAGTACTGTAAATATAATAGGAGTTCATTAATGTCTTGCACTTGTCAAAATGTTGTGTCCACATCGCCACTTCTTGGGATTAGGAAATGCTTATAATGTGCACAATTTACAACTTCAGAACAACTCCTCTTCTGAAGCACATTTTTCTCTTGTCTTCACTCCCCTTCTCTACCCCCTTTCACCCTGGTGTTTTCACCTACAAACAGACAGCGTGCGGCAAATGGCATATGTGCTCAAATGGACAATTTCTCTAAATTGTGCTACGATCACTTTTTCATCATGAATTACAGTTTCAACTTGAAAGGAAAAGGAAAATTAGCCCCCTAGTTTGGGCATGTGAGTTGGCCATCTTGGGCCCAACATCCAAGAGTTTGCCTCAGTTTACCCTTTGCTGTATTGCTGAGAGTCCATGCTTCTGTCTTCCACTGCTGCCTGCCGACACGTGTTAGGCATGACCCAGGAAAAGCATGATTCTGTGTCACTGGTAGGTTTTTAATTGATTTGTGTTAAGAGCAAGTGTGTGGGTGTGTTGGGGGGGGCAGGACAGGGCGGGTGTGGGCTGGGACATTTTTTGCCTCTCTCAGTTGAGTGTGGTCTCCAGGATGCTCCCTGTCGCGAAAGCTCAGACAGTCACTTCTGTTTTGCTGTTGGTGATGAAGTATGGCTGTGGGGGTGGGTAGTGCTGCGTGCGAGTTCCCAAGGGGTCGCTGGACCCCGACTCTGCCGTGCCGAGCTTGCCCTTGTTACCATACGCCTGCCGCCGAAGAGACTGGTCATTGGGGTCCCAGCTCTTAAAGTTGGTGGTAGAGTTGTAGGCCAGGGGGTGTGGGGGCATCTTACTGGTGCGGGACTTCTGTCCATTCTGCTTGGCAGGGCCGTGCTCTGGGCTGAAGGCTCGAGGCTCATCCTCCACTCTCACCGGATGCAGAGGTAGGTTGCCCTTAGCAGCTAGCTCAGCCAGATGTCGTCGCTTGGCGTAGAAGTCGTCATTGACCTTGTCAGCTGTGCATGGGGACAGGCGGATGAAGAAGGGAGGAGATAGCAAGGAGAGGAAGAGAAAGGAGAGAGAGAATTAGGGATTCGCAGGTAAACCTGAGAACAGCCTTACAGTGGGCCAACAGTTCAAACAAGACACACATTAGAAACTCCACCTGGAACAAGACAGAGGGAAAGGCAGCGCCATGTGCTTCTTGCAAACAAGAGCCAGACCAAGAGGTTGAGGGCAGCTCCAAGGAAACATCTAGATTCCCCCCAAGTAATATTTCCACTATCTCACTTACGACTCTCCTGTCCGTGGCCTTCGTATAAAACTCATGTTGTTTCCACATGATTAAGTAATACATTCTCATTAGAGAAAGAATTGACTATGTTGAGAAATATTCATATCTCTCACCTACCACTCAAGACAGCAGATATCAACGCTTGAGGGTGTTTTCTTCTGTGTTTTCAATTAACAGAGTTTTCATGGGGATTTCTATTTCTTGGCTTGTTTTTGTTTTTTGCTTTTAATAGTTAAAGCACACCATGTACAAATCCCACTACACTGTTACATTGGCCGAATTTCTATTTTCTAGCACCATCAGCGTCTGCATATGGAAAGTTGTCACAATCGAAAGGTATGTTTCATAGGATTGTTTGGAGGGTTAAATGATATGATGTGTATGAAATGCTTGGACATTAGCCACTGCCATTACCATCATCATCAACTTGGATTCCATTTCTCATGTAAAATTCTATCCAGTGTTTTTCCATGTCGTTAGAAATCACTAATAAATAGCACTTTAATGCCTACTAAATATTTCATTGAGTGGAACTATCTCAATTCAATCAATCCCCTATTGATGGACAGTCAAGCTCTGCCAATAGTTTGCTATTATAAATAAGGCTAGACTCTTCTGACCTAAAGCTTTTCTTCTGTACTTAGAAAATGGAATTAAGAATAATTCTAAAAATATTTTCTTTATCTACGTGGGGAGTTGGCAAATTATGGCCCATAGGCTAAGTCTGAGCCATTACCTGTGTTTTAAATAAAGTTTTAATGTAACACAGCCAAGGCCATACATTCACATATTACCTATGACTACTTTTGCACTGCTATGACAAAGTTGATTACTTGTGACAGTGACTGTATGCCTCACAAAGCCTGCAATATTTACTGTCCAACCATTTACAGAAAAAGTTTGTTGTCTCTTGGTATAGATTATGTGAAGTGGAATTACTTCCAAAGGGTATAAACATTGCTAAGTCTCTTGATACAAATTGCCAACCATTCTCCAAAAGGATTGTAGCAGTTTGTACTCCATTTCACCACACACTTTCCAGCATTCAGTATCATTATTTGTTATTTATTTATTTAGCTAATTCTATGAGACCTCTTTTTAGCTCATTTTCTCTCACAATTTATGTATTTTAAGAGTCTTTACACTTCTAAAATTAATTTCTTACAAACAAACCTTTGATCCTACATCTCTCTGGAGACCAGACATACCCTTTCATCTACATTGTCAACATCCCATACCCTTGCCACATGTGAATTTATGTCAATTAATAGAGACCATCAAACTTCCATTTTTTTTCTCATTTGATCCTTTAAACAATTCCAAGACCCCGAGAGGTAGGGAAAATGGTGATTATTATCCTTGCTTGCTAGACTAGGAAACAATCTAGCTCAGGGACATACCATGACTTCACAAAGCTTTCTCACAGCTAGTGACTGAGCCAGGATAAAAACAAGTCTATGAGCCAAGTCTATGGCTTTTGACAGACCAGAGAGGGAAAGCTCTGGGATATACCCCACTTGCCCTTGGTTTGTCCTGGCAGACATCACTTGTTAATCACAGCCCTCTTTCTGGTAAGCCTGGCCTCTGCTCAGAATCTTCTTCTACACAGCACTCCAGGAAGCTAATAGTAACTTTCTAGGCTTAATACCATTTAAGTTGGGCTTCTGTTCCTGTAATGCAAATAGTTCTTACATGGGGCTCTCAGGAGAAACTTTCCCTTTCCCTAAATTCCAGAGCTATCTGAAGCTACAAAATGTCAGCACCAAAGGAACCTTAGAATCTGCTATTTAAGATGTGAGGAGCACACATTCCTGAAAAATCATGAATTGCTTAAGTTAAGATTAGGGCTGGAACTAGAACTTCAGCTTCCTGACTTCCAGAGGAAAGTTCTAGGTTTCCAAAGCCATGTTGCTTCAACAGAAAGTTACTCTGAGACTCTTTCTTAGACATCAAAATCCCTTTATCAATACCTCCTGGACATTTCACCAGCCTCTCTCACTCAAGGTCTCTAAGCTAGAATTCATCAACTTTGCTCATATCTGTTCTTATAGCCCTTCCTTCCTTATCTCTTGGGACGACCAACTACCTAGTAACTCCAACCAGAAAGTTGGATGCAGTTGTCAATTTCCTCTTCCTACTCTCCCCAGAGCATGCAGAATCACCAAGTCCCTCCATGTATATCTAACAAACACTTCTCACTCCTAATTCCTTTCTTCTACCACCTTTGAACAGTGCTCTACAGCTGCTACCAAACTGGCCACCTACCTTCAGTTTCACCTCTTCCAATCCATTATTCACTCTGCAGCCAAAGGCATATTTCTAAAATGCAGAACTAATCATATCAGTCATCTACCAAAATCACCTCAAGTTGCTTGGGCAGTCTTTTAATCATTCATCAAATAGAAATAATGAATAACCATTCATCATTCTGCTATACACTGGAATACAAAGAATAGAGTGGGCATATACTAGGGAGGGAAAGATAGTAACCAAATAATCCCACAAATTATATATAAAAGTATCTTAGTTTCCCAACTGCTAAAACAAATACCATGCAATGGGTTGACTTAACAACAGGATTTTTTTGGCTTATGGTTTCAGAGGCTAGAAGGCTTGCTTCCTTCCAGGATTGGTATTTCCTGACTGGCCAGAAATCTTTGGGGTTCCTTGGCTTTTCCATTACATGGCAGTTCACACATGGTGGCATCTTCACTCTCTTCTGGGTTCCATTGACTTCCAGCTTCTGGCTACTCCCCTATGGCTTCATCTCTCTATGTCCAAATTTTCATCCTCCTTATAAATGACTCCAGTAATCTAGATGAAAGTCCAACCTGATTCAACTGGGCAACACCTGATTCAACTGGGCAACACCTTAACTGAAGTAACATCTTCAAGGGATCCTATTGACACTGGGTCCACACCTATCAGAATGCACACCAAGACCAAGAACAGATCCAAACTGGGGTACACAACTCAATCCACCACAAAGTAGGTTCGTAAGAGAATTATCCAGATTTATTAATATGTATAACAAGGTAGCTGATCTAGTCTGAGACCCAGATGTTCAAACTGAGATGTCTTACCCCTTCATTTGCAACAGTTTCACTACCATTCATTTTTCAAGAGTTAGCTAAGGTGTTGCCTTCCCAGATTCCATCAGGCTCTCTCAGTGGCCTCTGTTTTCTCTATTGTGGCATGACTACACTGTTTCATAATTTTCCATTTTCACATCTGTTTCCTCCCGTTAGACCACGAGTGCTTTGAGAGCAGGAACCTTATCCTTCCATCTGTGTTGCTCAGTTTTTCACAACCCTGACTGTACATGGGATTCACGTGGGGAGATGTTAAAGCATTCAGATACCTGGACCCACCCCAGGCCATTTAAATAAAAATCTCTGAAAATGTTGCCCAGAAATATTTTTTTGAAAGCTCTCTGGGTGATTTTAATGTGTCAGGGTTGAAAACCAAAAGTATAGCCCAGGATCTAGCATCATGCTGGCATAGAGTTTTGTCTAGAGAACTAAATGGAGGTGATCTTCCATCTTCTCCATTTGGGGGTAGAAAGGTTCCTTGAAGAAATGCTGTTTTAGTTGAGATTTGAAGATGAAGCAAAACAGAAAGAGCCTTCTAGGCAAGGGACAGTTTGGTATATTGCAAGAATGGCCATATGCAGATCTTTCCACCAAGAGGTGGAGTCTGTTTTCATACCCCTTGAATCTGGGCTGGTCACCTGACTGGCTTTGACTGTAGAATGTAGCATAAATCATGATATACATGTTCTGAACCTGGCCTGGTAGAAGCTCTGCAGCTTTTCTTGTCATGGCTTTGGAACCCTGCCTCCATGTGAACAAGAAAGCCCAGGTTTAGCCTCCTGGAGGATGAGCAATCCACAGTCCAGTTCCCATGTTCACCATAGCCAACAGCCTGCAAGAGTGAGGTTCTCCGAGATTATACAGCTAGTAGGAGACCTGCCAGCTGACCACAAATACTGAGCAAGACCACCTGAAAGCAGTCAATAGAGCCCAACCCAGTTGACACAGAAGAGATATTGTTATGTTAAACTACTGAGTTTGGGGTAGTTTGTTATATAACAATAGGTAACTGTGGTAGTTAGATTCAGTTGTCAACTTGGCCAGGTGAAGGTGCCTAGTTATATTGCTGTAGACATGAGCCAATGGTATGTGAACCTCATCTATTGCCGGTTACATCTGTAGCTGGCTAAGAGGCATGCCTGCTGCAATGAGTGATGTTTGACTTAATTGGCAGGTGCTTAAATGAGAGACTCAACGTTGCACAGCCCAAGTAGCTCGGCATACCTCATCTCAGCACTTGCAGCTCAGCCTAGGCCTTTGGCGGTACAAAAAGAAATCACCCCGGGGAAAGTTGTTGGAACCCAGAGACCTGGAGAGAAGGCCAGCAGAGACCACCCTGTGCCTTCCCACGTAAGAAAGAACCTCAGTTGAAAGTTAGCTGCCTTTCCTCTGAAGAACTAACCAAATAAATCCCCTTTTATTAAAAGCCAATCCATCTCTGGTGTGTTGCATTCCAGCAGCTAGCAAACTAGAACAGTAGCTGATACAGAACAGCATTTGCAAAGGCTCTGATGCAGGAAACTGAGAGGATATATGTGGTGGAATGCAGAAAGCAATGGGCTACAGGATCACCTAATGTCTTGTAGGCCAGACTGTATCACTCACAGCTACATATGCGTCTGACCATTTTCCATCCACTAGACTCTAAGGTGGATCGGTAAGAGAATTATCCAGGTTTACTAATATGTATAACAATGTCCTGACCTGGTCTGAGAACAAGAGGTTTGAGCTGAGATGTCTTAACCCTTCATTTGCAACAGGCTCACTACTATTCCATCTTTCAAGAGTTAGCTAAGGTGTTGCCTTCCCTAATTTATAAAGCAGTGTCGAGCAGGTACAGATCTGACACCTGGCGACTAAAACTGTCCTCCAAAGAGATATATTTTCAAGATAATTTCGACAAGGATGGGATTGGAGGTTAGGTACGTGAATAGTTCCCATAACACGGAATTTCTGCCTGGCCAAAGTATTTCTGGTCTTCTCTGATTTGGATTCAGAAAGGGTGGGGTGGGAAGAGATACTTTCCTGGCCACTCTCAGCCATGTGCAGTGTGGATACTGCCTTCAGTATATTAAAAAACTCCCCTGAACAAAAGAAAGGATTCATTGAGCAGCCTTGTAAACCCCATTAATAAATGCATTAACCTAATTAGCCCTGGTACCTTGTGGGCAGATGGTTGGCATGCCAACTAAGAGACAGATGTGTGAGCCTTGCAACAACATTGATCCTCTCCAGTTTGATTTCTCTTCATTTAAAAAAGAGGAAGAAAGAAAGAAAAAGGTGCTTTCCTTCCAATGAGCTTAATTGCCTTGAAGGAACCAGGGCAGTAAAATTAACCGTACCTTCCTCCATCTGTCTCTCCCTTAATTAGCAGCAGACACTTGCACAGGTGTAAGGAGGAGTGGCATCTCGCTTCCATGAAAATGGAAAGAGCCAGGTAACAGCCAGTTTTCAAAACAGGCTGCACATCTGAGGTCTCAGCAGGTGGCCTCCCACCTACCTTCTTTCCTTGGGCCAAAGTTATCTTTAAGAGGGGTTCCTACAGCTCATCCTCATTTGGTGATATGATTGAGTCCCAGGTGATGGATTTCACCAGGTAAGTAAGGCCCCAATCAAAGCTTTCACAATTCCTCATTTGATTTGTTCCTGCCTTGATTAAGAATATGATGAAATGGAGTGATCAATCCTTCCACTGACACTCAAGAATAGAAGTCAGAAACTAGAATACAGGTTACCAGGGGCTGGGGTGGAGATAGGGTATGGACAGTTAATGCCTAATTGGTTCAGAATTTCTACTTGGGATGATAGAAAAGATTTGGTAATGGATGGTGGTGATGGGGGCACAATTATTGTGAATGTAAGTAACAGCACTGAAATACATATTTGAATGTGATTAAAAAGAAAATTTAAGTTGTATATATGTTACCAGAATAAAACTTTAAAAAAAAAATGGTTGTACAACAAAAATAATGAGCCCTCATGTTTACTATGGACTATTAACAGTAGTATTAATAGTACAATTATAATAATATTCTCTCCTCAATTATAACAAAGGTATTGCACTATTGCAAGGGGTTAATAATAGGGCAGTATATGGGAACTTTCTATTTTCTGTATGATTTTTCGGTGAACTTACCACTTCTAAATTTAACATTTTATATAAAAAAGGAGAAAATCCAAATCCCATGCAGTGGCCTACAGGGTCTGCTGGGCCTGGACTCTGGCTACTTGTCCACCCCCATTATGACCCCATTACCCAGGATTCCTCTCTGTTCCTGAATGCACCGAGCGTTTTGCCATTTCAGGGCCTCTGGACCTGGTCCCTGTTGTTCCCTCTGCTGAAAGTGCTCTTCTTTTCTGTCGCACATCTGAATCCTTCTTATCATTTTGTTCTCTGATCAAAGGTCACCTCCTCAGAAAAGGTGTCCATGAGGACCCAGTCAAAAGAGACCCCCCCACACACACTTAGGAGGTATCTTTTTAGTAACCTGTGCATTGTCTGTCTCCCTTGACTAGAACATATGCTCCAATTAGGGCAGAGCTATCATCTGTTCTGCTCACGGCTGTACACCCAACCTACAGCCCAGTGCCTGAGGCACAGTAGGGGGTTAGTAATATGCATTTGATGAAGGAAGGCATTAAAGATATTTCCATTCCAATGACAGTCTCTAAAATATTAGAAATGAGCAGGATGCTTCACCTTCTGATCATGTCATCCATATTGCAAAAGATTAGGTGATCTGTTCTTTCCAAGGATTGAAGGGCTGGAGCTTAGTTTAAGTACCTTTGTGTAACCATGCTGCTACCCCAGCTCCAGATTCCTGCCTGCAAACTTGCAGAGGCCTGGATATCCATCATCAGTGCCAACTCAGGCGAGGTTGATCAACGTCACTTAAAGAGGACAAAGGTCAGTTAGCGTCTGCTTCAACACAGCAGAGGGCTGGGTGCTGCCCTGGCTTCCTTGCCCACTCCCCGACCTGATCAGTGGTAAACTAAAGCGTAATAGCTTACCTTTATTAAGTGTGTTCTCCATGCCAGGTACATCCTAGGGGTTTACATTGTTACCCCTTTAATCTTCTCAACATCCTAATGAAGCAGTTGCTATTATTGGTCTCATAAATGGGGAAACTGAGGCTGTTAGAGCTTTGGCTACTTATCCAAGTGATGGATCTGGGGTTTGAATCCAGCATACCTGGCTCTGATGGCTGAATTTATGGCTACAAGGTACACCATTTAGTTAGCCATTTGTTTGCCTTGCAGAAGATGAGGCTTGTTTCCTTGAGAAGGGCCTATCTGCAGGAAAATATTCCTCCAAAATTAAAGAGCATGGCATAAGAATTATGCAGGGCAAACACTTTCCTTGATTATTCCTTCCAAGACATCAGGGATTGAGGCATGGTACACATATAAATATCATATTCTCAAGAGGAAATGTCAAAATGTCGTGGATGGAAGTTTAATGAAGTCCCAAATCCCCTCAAAGGAAAATATATTTCTTTTGTTCCTCAAGGTGAGGCAGAAAAAAGGAGCTGGTGGCAATGTCAGATTCCCCTTGCCCAGTTTGGGCTTCCTTGGAGGTCTCCAGACACTGGCTGGAGGGCTGGCTAAAAGAAGCCAGAAGATGGGCTTCTGTCGCCAAGCTTGGCTGCTTAAAGGGGGAAGAGATTAAGATTTCCTGGTCATCACTCAGAGCTGGACACTCTGCCAGGTGCTTTACAGCTGTCATCTCATTTAGCTGACCCCATGCCAATGAGGTAGGGCTCTTCAAAGTATATAATACTTATTCCTTTCCTGGCATTGAAGTGGGAGCATATTTTGAGATATCAGCCAATATTTCTTTTCCCCTGGGCTTTCATTATGCCTTTGCCATCACCAGAGAACAGCAATTAATTTCCATGAGGACAAAGAGCAAAAGTAATGGTTTTGCATCCCACACATTTGTAAGATCTGAGTCTTCAGCGGTACGATCTGGGAATGTTCAGAAAGGGGGCTTAATGAGACTGAGAGCTGGAAGGAATCAGTACACGAGGTTTAAACAGCAAATAATAAAGTTTGGAAGAATGCCTATTTGATTTTTATGACTGTAAAATCTTCTTTACTTTTTGGTGGAAAAAGCATGAGCTTTGAGAGTCACTGGATCTGGGTTCAAGCCCTAACTTCTCCATTTAACCGCTTAGGCCCTTGAGCAAATTACCGAAATTCTCTAACTCTCACATATAAGATTGAAAATGAAACTGCCTTGCCTATATGGCAGGGGGTTGAGAGCAATAAAGAAAATTATGTGAAGTCTCCAACAACGTCTAGTCTAAAAGTAGGTACTCAATGGATGTTACCTACTATTGCTGCTTTTTTAAGAAAATAAAATGATATAAAATGAGGATAATGGAATCTACCTTATAGAGTGTAGGGGAGAATTAAATGAGACAAGGCATGTAAAAGCATGAAACATTAGGCATGGTGCATAGCAGGGCTCCTTAAATATATACGCCGTCTGTATCCGAGGAGATGTAGCAGACTGCTATTCGTCCGCCAGATCCATTCCACCGATTTTTCTTGCTTGCATGGCTCCCAGGCTCCAATCGGCCTGGAAGCTGAACTTGGCATGTGACTGTTCTCTCACCAGTGGGATGTTAGCAAAGTGATGCAGCTAATTTCCATTTCACCTCATTTGCATAAAAGAAAATTGTTTGCCCTGGGTTTCCTCTCCTCCCCCTTCTCCCAGGCTAGAATAATGTTATGGCAGCAACCAGCTATACCAGTGCAGATAAGGACAATATGGTGGGAAATGTTGGCCCAACAAGGTTGAAGGACCCTGAGTCCCTGAGTGACCACCTGGAGCAGAGCTGCCCCACCAACCTGGACCACTCACCTTGGGACTTTTTATTACATGAGAGGGAAGTACACTTCTGTCTTCCTTAGGCCATTGTATTTTGGGGACCCTTTGTTACAATAGGACAGTATTTACTTTTACTCAGACAGGAATGTTTAAAAATGCCCAGGCATTTCTCTCTTCTTTTGAAATACACGCTATAAAGCTGTGCAGCTTCCTGAGGCTGTATCAGCAAGCAGAAACAAGAAAGGCAGGGAAAAAGCCTAGCTTCCAAGGCAGGCGGGGGCCAGGGAGGAACTGGAAGGTTTGTCTTGATGGTAAATTAGCCCCATTTCCCCTGGTCCAGGACCTTGCTGAAGAGATACAAGTAGGGAGATTCACAATTGAACCAGATCCCAATGAAGCTCAGGGCTCTGGGCAGTTCCCGTGGGGTCCTATATCTCCCCTGAAGCCATAGCGTTTTAAGAGAGGGAATTGTAAAGGGGAGCACAGGAGCCAGGCCCTCTCTTTGTCTTAACCCTGAGGGCTCCCAAAAGGGGGCATTGCTGCCTTTGCTGGGAGGAGGCTGAGACCCCCTGGCTTGGGTTTTGCAGTAAAGCCATCCTGGCTGTACCCTCAGCCACCTTTATACCAGCTGCAGGGAGCCCTCTGGGGAGCCCCGGCAGGACTCTGTCTCTTCCTTAGGTAGTCCTGCTGTGCAGTCACCATTTTCTGAAAAGCTGTTGGACAAAGGTGGGCAGGTTCCTGCACCAGACGTGGCTGACCCCAGGGCCCTGGATGAAAATTGTGCTCACTCACTGCCTCTCCATCCATCCTGCATGGCTGCTCCAGGGAAGGAGGCAGTTCTTTCCAGGAATTCAAGGTTTGGTTTGTCCAGCTGTTGAAACTGTATACAACTGGTGGCTTTTGTAATGAAGCAATTTAAGGTAAAGAATCTTTAGTCCTACCCACCTCCTTCTACCTTGTTTGAGCTTCACAGGACGACCCCACAGTGGATGGGCATGAACTGCAGTGCCCTGTGACAGGGGCAATAGGTTCAATGCATTAGTGGCCTCAATTCTCCACCCTTCCCTGTAGCTGCACTCTTTTCCACGTGCTTTAAACTCCTCCAAAAAAAGAGGATGTAACACAAACAGAAATTTGAAAAACCATTTGCTGGGTTTGGGTTCCTTACTTGCATCTCTTCCATTATCATGAGAACATATCTGGGCCTTCCTTCTCTAAAGATAAGAGACAGGTGGCACAGAGCCAAGTCACTCCTGTGATTCCAGCTAAAACCTCCTAGATCAACCAACACCCAGTCAACTCCCAGGCAGAGGGGTGAAGCTAGCTGAGACCCGAAACTCAGCTCAGCCTTAATCACTGGCACGTAGAATCCTGATCTAAATAAATATTGAGCTAAATAAACTCTAAGCCATGAAATTTGAGGTCATTTTTTACACAGCATTATTGTGACAATAGATAACTGATACAGATGTAATCATTTGCCACTCTATTTCCAGAAATAGCCCACAATTCTCAGATGGGGATCTAGTCCCATGTGCTTTGGATGACAAACCCCTCCATTCATCCACCCCCAGCTATTCCCCAATGACTCCAAACCACCCACCTCACTGTCCTCACCATAATTATTTGTTCAGAGGTAGAAACATGACAAGCCAAGCTAATCAGAGCAAAGCCTGGGATTTTTACCTGTAGAGATAGAGGGGGCCAAAGAGACCAATAATCCCCAACTTTCCATTTTATAGAAGAGGCAATTGCAGCTGTGGACTTAAGGACAGGCAACTGGGTAAAAGTGGTGTTGGGTCTAAAACAGAGGTCTCTTGACTTGTATCTACTTGGTTTTCTGCTATTTCACACTGATTTCTATCTGTTTGGTTTTCTCTTTGTTTCTCAGTGTCTGTTCAGAAAAGACAATAGGATACCTTCAAATGCTACACCCAGCTTCATTTGAGTAATCAGAAAAATGTTTGTTGAGTTACTACAATGTGTTATACACCATGGGCATAGTGTGAGGGGCTGGGGAAGTTTGGAATGAGTGGCCATCTGGCCGGCTTAGTCTCAGAGGGACTTGCTTTCAAACTAGTAAAATGTTCATTGTTATCTTGATGCATGAGAATTTTCTGAAAAGTAGAGAACCTCCTCCACTCGCTCACATCTTGCCCTGTGGGTTCCCACGGAAGCTACCCACACTCCAGTGCTTGCTATGTGCTTTTCAAAAGGGGCTGAACTCACGGGCTGCTGAGATTTGATTTTTATTTAAAAACATCACTTCACATCGCCACCCTCCTCTCTCCTTCATCTGTACCCCATGGTTTACACCATGTATAAACCAGTATCCCAGTATCCCAAATCAGGAAATTGCAAGAGCCTGAATTTCATGAAGTAATGTTTTAAGGCTGCTTTGAGGTGATGGCTTCCCCCAAGCCATCTTTAGAATTCGTGCACTTCAACTGGAACTCAAATTACACATTTTCTATTGCCTTGAGCCTCTGTACTCTCTTGGATGAAAATTTCTCACCAAGCTATATCAATTCTCTTGGAAGAAAGGAAGAGAGCTAGCACTTACTAACTACCTACTATGTACCAGACCCTATTTTAGCCATTTTGCCCCATGTAAATCCTCCTAGAGAAAGGTGACAAAGCAATATCATCCTGTCCACGCAATAGATGATAAAACCAATGCCCAGAGATTTGAGTAATTTGGCTATCAAATTTCTCTGCCACAGCTAAGAAACCAAATTCAAGTCTATCCAATTCCAAATGTTTTACCTTCCAGGTGTTGTTCCAACTCAAAGTCCAATGAAGAAAACTAACAACAAGAATATCCTTATTTGGTTGCACGCTAGCATGTGAAAATTGGTGGTCTGGGGTGGTCTGTGCGTCTACAGTTGGGTCTCAGAAAAAGAAGGTCCAAGTTTTAGTGTCCATAAAAATCACCCAAGGGCGGGCCACGGTGGCTCAGAAGGCAAGAATGCTTGCCTGCCATGCCAGAGGACCCGGGTTCGATTCCCGGTGCCTGCCCATGTTAAAAAAAAAAATCACCCAAGGGGTTTATTTATATAAACATGAATATGCTGAGACTCCACACCCAGTATGGAGTTCCAGTGTCTTAGGAATAGGTGGGGCCCAGGATTTACACTTGTATCAAGCACCTTTTGTAATTCTGGGTCAAGTCTTTAGACCACTCTGAGGTCTGTGTACTGGTGCTGGGTCTGATGTAAATGACTTTATCATTTATTTCGGGGGGACTCAGTTTTCTCATCTATATATGTAGAAAGCCTGAGTGAAGTGTATTTCTTTCTGAATGACTCCATTGCATGACTAAAAATTATCTCTGAAGCAGACGTACGTGGAGACTTGGTGAGAACTGGTGTCTTTGACATTTATTTAGCATCTATTATATTCCAGGACCCTGTGCGACGAATTCTGTTTGCACCATCTCATAAAACTAGGCCCCAAGCCCTCTGGAATGGAGATAGTCTCGTTGCCCCTACCTCGGCAGTGGTAGAAATGGAAGTTAAGAGCTGTAGTTGTGCCTGGGCACACAGCCTGACTCCACTCAGAACCAGGGCAATTCAATCAGTTTCCCCAAGTTCAGTGCTTCAATATGCCACTGGACTAAAGGGCAGATCAGTTGCAAAGATTTATTTTTCAAGAATGAACAGTTTTCCAAAGACATCGATCCATTTTGATTAGAATAGCTTGAATTCTCGCTCTTCAACCAAGAATACTGGAGGTTCCCAGGACTGGGCAGGGATGGGGCACCAGCAGTGGCCGCTAGGGGGCGACTTGCACAGAAGGCCCTATGCAGGGAAAAATTAATAGCGCAAACTTTGTGTGATGTTTGCCCCTCCTGTCTGGTTCCCCACCAAACTGAGTTAAAGCCAATGCAGGTGGCAGCAGGCAACTTGTATCTTCAGAGAAACTGTCCTTTCTCCTGCACAACTACCGCTTCCTTATCCAACCTCACCAGGAGACACACAAGCCTCTGCCACCTCCCACCCACGCTCTGTCTTCCCAAGGTGGGTTCCCAGCAACACCAGTGCCACTGGATGTTAACTAATTTTCCTTAAGAGAAAAGAGATCAGATGTCAAAAGTATTGAGGAAATGATGGGTTAAACTGAGTTTAACAGATTTTATTGCCGCGCGATTTCTCAGAGCCTTAAATGTGCTCACCTGCTAATAATTGTAAGACAATACTAGTTTTAGCTATTGGGCATTTCCATATGTCAGTATTGTGACACGTGCTTTCCATGTATCTCATCGTCATAACAACCTAGGAGGTAGGTTATACTATCACCCCCATTTTGCAGATCAGAAAATAGGGGCTCAGAGAAGGTGAATGACTTGCTGAAAGTAACATACCTAGTAACCTATAGAGGGGAGGGACGAGACTGGAATGCAGGTGTATTGGGTTCTAAGCCCATCACACTCTGCTTGGCCCTCCCCTTTTATAAGGTGGCAGAGACGGGGAGGTGGTGGACATGCAGACTCTAGTCTTGTTTTCCTGCCTCCTGAAGACCCAGGGTCTGCAGGCTGAGGTAGAGAGCACTAAAAGGAGGATCAAGGATCTCAAAGGAACTTGGACTTGGCCTTGTTTTGGACACCCCACCCCCACCCCCACCCCCCAGACAAGGCAGGATAAATAAAGATGCATTCATCAGAACAGGTGGGGCTAGCCTGGTTTGGGTAGAAAAACAGCTTCCAAGCCCACGCTTTTGACCTGCTCTGAAATATTCAGACAATAAAACGGGCTGACCTAAGGACAAATATGCTGCCTGCCTCCAGGCTCTGTCACGGGGATCATAATAGCTTTGTTTTTCACAAGGGAGGGAAAAAAAAAAGTTAATGCCTCAAATTAATAGGTCTGTCATGTTCCAAATTGTTTGCTTTTCTAAAAATGGACTTTGACATGTGAACAGTTATTATCTAATGCAAGACCCCAAAATCTGTCTCAAGACAACTGGGTAGTCAGCAGATTCTTATTAGACAGAAGAGTTAAAGCTCTCTCTCTCTCTCTAAAGCAGGAACGCAATGGCCACCCAGAGCCCCGGCTGTTTCTGAGCCTCTGGAACCCTGTCCAAGCGGGCTTTCTCAGAACCCCCGAGCCCACGTAAAGGTACCTGGAGACCTAATCAAAGGGCCTTAGATACTCAGCAAGATTTCTCTACTGCAGTGGTTCTCAAAGGGTGGTTCCCCAGAGCAGCAGAGGTAGCCAAGAACCTAACAGAAATATAAATTCTCAGACTCCACCCAAGACCTCCTGAACCAGAAATTCCAAAAGTGGAGCCCAGCCATCTGGGCTTAAGCAAGCCCTCCAGGTGATATTGATGCACCCGAAGTGGCTCAGATTTAAGAAGCACTGGTCTACTGCTCCCTTCTCCTCCCTCAAATTTACTCACTTAGCACATTCTGCAGTCTCTTAATTATCCCTCCACTCCATTCTCTTCTCTCAACCCACTACCTACCCCATCCACTGGGATGAAGGCAAGAGACTCCCAATGCATGTCCACCTTCCAATCTGCCCTCCCATGACCCGGTCTCAACTTGGAAGCCAGAATGATCTTTGGAAAATACAAAAACAAGCAAGCCAGTCTTCTGTCTGGAAATCTGGCCATGTCTTCTCATTTCTCTGGCTTCAAGGTCATTAAAGAGCTCTGTGCTCACCTCCTTGGGTGGGCTACCTCCTCCCCCCACATCCCCAACAAAGCCAACAAAAAATAGGAGTGAAGAAAGAAGAGACCGGAGTTTCAAGTCTGATTTGCAAAGAGCCACTCCCAGCATAGGGGCAGAGAGCTTAGGTATTAGAATCTGATACAGACAGGCTCAAATCAGAACTCTGCACTTAGCAGCTGTTTGACTTTGGGCAAGTGATTTGACTTTGCTCATACACCCATGACTTATGTCTAGGTGGGAATGGCAATATCCACACAGCAGGGTTAATGGAGAAGTAAATGATGAAATGGACATAGAGGGCCCAGCACTCTGCCTGGCCTACAGTAGGGAGTTGATAAATTGTAGCTATTGCCCGGCCCCAGTCACCCTGCTAGGAAGCCACACCCTCATGTTGACCAACTCCACAGTGCCTGCTGCTTCCCGTGATGCCTCAGGAAAGTTAAAAGTGGCTTTGTGATCCCTAAAAGGCTAATCATTCACAAGACCCTGGGCCAATAACTTGACTCTTTTGTTCCCCCTCAGAAGTTGTGCTTTGTCCCCTGCATTCATTTACCTTGTGTTCTGCCAATGTGGTGTTCTGGGGAAAACAACCATTTCCTGGATGTCTTACCTAACATAATATCCTAGTTTTCTAAAGCTGCTGTAACAAAGTACTTCAAAACCAGGTGGCTTAAAAAAATAGAAATTTATTGTCTCACATTTCTGGAGGAGAGAAGTCTAAAATCTGTAGGCGAAGAGCCTTCCTTGCTTCTTCCTAGCTTCTGACGGTTTGCTGGTAATCCTTGGGCTTCAAACTTTGCCTCTGTCATTACATGGCCTTCTCTTCTGTGTCTGCATATCTTCTCCCCTTCTTATAAGGACACCAGTGAGATTGGATTTAGCCTCCCCCCGACTCCAGTATGACCTCATTTTAACTTGCCCAATTCCACCTGTAACGACCCTATTTCCAAATAAGGTCACATTCTGAGCTACTGGGAATTAGGACTTCAACATATCTTTTTGGAAGACTCAATTCAACCCACACTAGGTGGTTTCTGATAGCGGCATTTTCCTTCAGGCAATGAGCCCTGGGAAGGAGAGGTAGCACATTGTTCAGCAACTGCCCAGAGCACAGACAAACCACACCCCTGGCCCCATGCACACACACAACACCTACATACTTGAACTTAGACAAACTTGCAAGGGCCACTGAAAGCCAACACACATGCGTACTGGGTCACACATGGGCACCAGGACTTCTCTGTGCCTTTACTCATTCATAGTTAACCTGACAACACCTGGACAAACGAACTACAAAAAGCCATACGGTACCTTTGGGTGACTTAAGTGTCGCCACTGCCCATTCACCATCACAACTTCCTAAAAAAATAACAATTGAGAGATGCTGATCTGCTTGCTGGACTTTCTCTGTTTTCTGCACCCTCAGACAGGGCTGTCCAGCTGTAGCCTCCATAGGGACAGGCCTCAGGGGGTGGGAGAAAAGACAGGCATGCAAATGCAGCTAATGCCACAACCTGTGCCTCTCTCTACAAGGCCTTGTACCAATGTCAAGGTAAAGCTTGACAGATCAAAAGAGGTATTTTGAAAGGGACCTGAGCGTTTTCAGTTGCTTAAGGTAAAGAGAATTCTTAGGCAGTAAATCCAGCTCTAAGTTCTTAGTCCGCTAAGGAAGAAAGGAAAATGTGAGTTACTTGAGGTCACTTTGGCTGATGACAACACTCTGTTGACATGAGACGAATGTGTGGCCCTGTTGTATTGTCATCACCCTCCTGAAAAGGGCCACAGTATTGGTTCCAAATTCAAGGTTGGGGCAGGCACTGCTGACTTGCAACTTTAAATGCTGGGTGGCAGGTGGCATTGAGAAGGGCCTGTGCTTATTACAAAGTCCATGAATTCCACTGTCTCCATATTGTCCCTCTTTCTAAAATGTGGAAATTCCCCTAAACACTAAAGGGATCATCCTATAATGAATTATACATTGTTTTATGGAACAGATGTGTGCCTGACATTTTGGTTATAAATCAGTTTCTCCAAGTTGAGTTCTTTTTCAGATGGGCCGAACGAGCCCTGGGGAGCTCACATTCTTGGCAGAATCCTAAGGTGGCTCTTTTCCTAACGTCACGGATGGTGAGCAAGACCAATGGGACAATACTCCCCCTCCTTGACAGGTCTTGTCTGTAAGACTGGGTTTTACTCAAAACAAGGCAAACCTACCCATGTGTGTGAGGAGCAGCCTTGGCCCACTGAGTGGTGGCCTGACCAATTAGCAGATGCCACAAGCCGCCCTTTCCTTTCTTAGGAATCTATCTGGGAAGACCAAGTCCTCCACATTTCTATGCAATTTCCAGAGATATATCAGGCTGCCAGCTGAGAGGCGACCCAGGGAACAGTCTGTGATCTGAATGATTATGGAGCACAGATTCGGCCCCATTTAAACATTTCTGGTTGGCCTCTCAGGCGTGCCAAAGGACACCCAAATTGCCACATTTCCCCTGCGGATCTGAACTCTACACTCTCATCACTCACAACAGAGGGGAAATCAGAGTGACAGGAGAAGACTGATGAGGTTAAAACTAAGTGGGACCGACTCTCCCCCAACCCTCGGATGACTTGGTGTTTCTTCTCCCTCTGAGCCATGGGCACTGACATCTGAAATTGTGATGCTGCCCCAGATCTTCCTGGGTGGGTAGACTCAAGGCTGGCTGATTCAGGGTCACTGACCCCAGAGAATACATCTTCCAGCCAAATCAATGGCATCCCTGTTTGCCTTGAATGCAGGAACTATGTCTTCATCACCCCTGCTCCCAGTCCCTAAGACAGAGATTTGTTCTGACAAGATAGTGACAAGTTTTGCTTCGTAGACCCATTGGTAATGAGGGCACTTCATATAGTAGCACCCAGTCTAATAAATATATTGTGAAGGCCCTACTATGTCCTCGGTGGCACTAGAGAACATTAAATGAATCCCAATTGGGTGAAAAATTAAATGCCACTTAAAAGAGGGTAGAATCATACCAGTTTTGTGGCTAACATATCACTTAGAATAATATATTCACGGTTCATTCATGTGGCATCATGTTTCAGAACTTCATTCCTTTTTATGGCCGTATAGTATTCCATTGTCTGGATATACCACATCTTGTTTATCCATGCATCTGTTAATGGACATTTAGGTTGTTTCCACCTTTATACTATATGAAACTCCCATAATAGGTAAATCCATTGAGATAGAAAGCAGATTGGTGGTTACCAGGGACTTCGGGGAAGGGAAATGAGGAATGACTTAATGGGAGGTGATGAAAGTGTCTTGGAACCATGATAGAGGTGATAGCTGAACAACACTGTAAATGTAGTAAATGCCATTAAGTTCACTCTAAAGTGGTTAGTGGTTAATTTTCTGTTACATGAATTTTACCCAAAATTCATGGGTAAAAGAAATTTGACTCACAAAAAGGGGGGTGACTGGGCCTCCCAACCTTGCTTTTCCTTCCATTAGTTCATGGAAAGAACACAGGAATCTGAAGCACGCAATCCTGAGTCTAACTCTTGGTCCTGCCATTTACTAAAAGTGTGACTTTGGGAAAATCACTTAACTCTATTGAGCCTATCTCCAGATCTGTAAAACAGTAAGGCTTCCCTCAGAAGTGTGCTGTTCAGGAGTTCAGTGACACTAGCTTCCTTTACGCCCTAGCTTTTAAAAGAATTAAACTAGTAATGGTCAGCCCATAGCTGGCAGCCTCATGCATCTCTTAGGAATTTCATATGATTCCTGCAGTACAGGTGAAGAGGGCGTTCATGCCATGTGGAAGTGCATTGATGCTGGGTTTTAAAAAGTGGTATTGGAAAATATTACATTTTTCTGGCAAAATAGCTGCACTTGTCTGTCAAATGGCCACAGAGAAACTATTTTCTTATTAAGATTTTGAATGAAAAAATAGGGCACTGCAGCATTTTATTTTGATGCTGGTACATTCTGGCTCTTTCTTATCCCTGGTCATCAAGGTTGCCCTGATCCATGTAAAGGGCACATTGTGTCAGGAACCTCTGGCAGCTGAGGAGTTAAACTCTTAGACATGTAGAAGGGAAGCTGGACCTGGAACCTAGAGGAGATAAATGCCCAAAATTCAAGCAATGTCTGTTTGCAAAGACCACTCAGAACTGTAAAAGAAGGTGGTCTTTCTCCAGTTCTGGATGTGGGAGCCATCCTGCTCTGAATTAGCAGTTGACCCTTAGAGAGATTTTCAGACACCTACTCTGCAAACATCACCCTGTGATACTCACACAGTCACCTCAAGGTGGGTTCTCACATAGTAACCATCCATCATGTGGGTGGTTGGGGCAAGGGAGCATGTACTTAACTGAACTTTTAGGTTGAATCTGGCCAAGTCTATAGAAAAACAGACTTCTTGACTTCAACCCTGATTGAAAATATTGCTAAAATGTTTGGGTATCCCACATTTCTGACTTAGTAAGGAGAACCAATTGAGCAAAACTGAATCTTTCTTTGATGAATTGTATACCCAGATGATTGAGCCTCAATCTACATTGTCCCCAGACTGCAGATGTGGAAAGTGTAGGGGGATGGGCTCTTTGCTGGCACTTAGGATGGCTCCAAGAAGCCATTTGCTGTCTTGTTTGTTAGCTTGTTTGTCTGTTTGTTCATTTGTTCATCAGCTCACCACATGAGTTGCTTTCATATCATCCATCTTTCCCATCAAACTGGAATGAAAAATGTGGATCTAGCTCTCCCTCCCTCCAAAATGAAATCTGGAAAATTACATGGTAATCAAGGTGGCACTGTATCTTGAAGATTAGAGGGAGAAGAATATGACCAGCGAGGAGCTCTGGTCTGAATACTTTAATATATTGCAGTAGATGCTGAGGTCTAACTGTGTGCCAAGCCACTATGCTAAGAACTGTGCATGCACTATATAGCTGATCTTCCCAACAACCTATTAGGGATGCATTATTATTATTATCCCAATTTTACAAATGGAAAAATGAAGACCTTAAGAGTTGTCATTTTTGCAATTATTTAATAAAAATCTGAGCTAGGTATTGGAGATGATCCTGACTCATTCCAGTGGTCACGCTACCTTCTGCCATTTTGCTGACCACCTCATTCATCTTCATCGAGGCGGTGCCTATCACAGGGTGTCCTTCATTGGTTCTACAAACATGTATCGGGGCCCTTAATAAGTGCCGCACATCCTGTTAGGTGCTTGGGATATATCAGTGAACAGGACAGTTTGTGCTGTGCCTCAGTGGTACCCACAATCAAGAGATACTCAAGACAAAATGTTTGGAAAATGAATGAATGAATTCAATGACTATAATTTACCCCATCACCCCTTCTAGTAGAGAGTGCTATGCAGTTTAGCCCTCAGGGTTTTCTTAATGTGTTAATTTCCTACCAATAGGTGGGGAGTGAGCCCCTTGGGGGCATGTAGACCACATCCCTCAATTATAGGGAGAAAAGAGCTTTCTTTAAACATGAATGAGGGTAATTTCAACAAATAATAATAAAATAAAATGCAAAGAAAAGCAGATTCAGGGAAAATTTGTTTCAGGAACACCCAACAATCAAAACCCTTTTTTCTCAAAGAGTTGAGCTCTTTGATTTTACCTGGCAGTGAATGAATGGAGCATGTTTAATGGCCCATTGGTATTCTGAGCTAGAATGAGTGGAACTGTTTAATTTTCTAGTTTTAAAATGAGAATGGACCTTGGAGACCATATGGTTCAGTTTCCTCATTTTTCATGGAAAAACTTGGGCCCAGAGAGCTTTAGTGTCTGATTCAAAGTCACACAGCTCAGTAAGCTACATTAGGGCTTAGATTAAGACCAAGTCTCTGGTATCCACCATATGTTTTGAATATTAAAGCCACTAAGAGAAATTTAATTTCCTGAGGTATTTTTGAACTTGAAAGTTAACCCTAATGGGTGTCCAACCCTCCCTTTAGTCACTGATTGAGTTTTTAAAAAATGAATCTGGTTATCAGGGGTTGCAAATCTTTTAACAGCAAGCCATTTTTTAAGCAACTCCTCTCCTGGGTGGTAATGATTTCATTAATGAAATGCATTTCATCATTCACACCATGGTCACATTATGCCTTAATAAAGAACCCTTGAGAGAACATTTATTATGGGATTTGCATTTCATTTGTGTAGGCAGACACTGGACTCCTGGGTCAGGCAGTCCCTCCTCAGTCTTCTCACTAATGCTTCATTTGCTAGAGATTCTTAAGACCCTCTGTGACTCAGGTAAAAACTCATGAACTCTGATGACAGTCAGAGAGAAGGACAGAAAAGAATCAACGAGGATTGGGGAGGATTCTCCAAGTGAGATCCTTCAGGGTTTTCTAGAATATAGAGGGGTGTCCTTATAAAACCCAGCTATTCTTTCTGTGTCAAAAACAAGCTGTTTCATCCAATGATACAAACATTTCAGGAGTTCCTGATTTGTGGAAGAAAGTGTTACTCAAAAGTGTCAAATGTATTGTCATACATCAAGTTTAGTTCCAAACTCCTTACAGATATTTGCTATGTAAAGGAACCCTGCATAAAACATTGAAAGAATCAAGGAGTTCTGTTGGAATATTCATCTAATATTTATCCAAAGAGCTATTGGGTGTTGAGGGGAGGAGATACTGGACCTAAGTTCAAGGAATGAGTTGCAGAGGGTAATGTGGCCAATTGGAAAGCAAAAAGATATCTGGCTGATTTTTTATGCCAGAAGAAGAATCAAATATAACAGCAAATGCTGTCTCCCCAACTAACTGGCTCAGAAAGGGAGGTAGGCCACCAAATAGTGTGCAAAGGCTTTAATAATTACGTGGGCAGAAATGCCCTGGCACTTGCTCTCCTAGGCAACGGTTCTCATCCCTTTCCTAATAATTCTTTGGTCTACCTGAACATGCCTAGAATGCATATGCTATGCAAACACATAACACAGAATGGAGGGAATCTTTGGTTATGGGGTGTGGTGGGAGTTGAGCAGGATGTAGAAATTCAACCCAAAACTTGGTAACTGTATATAAGGTCATACAAGGCTCTAGTTGGAAAAGCCTATGTCATCTACACAAACTGTGCCCTTGTTATAACAAAGTTGGTTTTGCCCCTGTCTGAACAGTTCCATCTGGAAATCCTGGGAGATAGGGAACATGGATTCCTAAAGATAAACTTCTGGAACAAACACTTACTAAGGACCTATATTGCATGTGTGGTACTAGACTAGGCACCAATATTTTGTTTTGTGAATCTGATTTCTGTATATCATGGTTACCACAAACATCACTGCCTGTGACAGTATCGAGACTTTGGTTTCTGATGTTAGTTTGTAAGGGAATTAGGATATTTCATACTAGAATCTCATTATCAAGTGTTTTCCATACCATCTCTAACAGGGAGCTTGGAAGGGGGAAAGAAAAGAAGATAAGAAGCTGATAATAAAGAAAGCACCTGGTCTGTGGGGTTTTCTACCTGCTAAAAGCAGGTCAGGAACCAAAAATATGTGGAAAGTACTCCTCTTATAAATATCTAAAGAAGAGAAGAACCTCCACTGAGAAAATGGAATTCTACTCCAAAATGAATTGTTTCATTACTCTGGGGCTTCTGGCAGCCAGTTCTGCTAGGAAGGAGGGTGTCTAAAGAGACCTGAGCATTTTGTGAGATGGAAATCAGGACAGGGTTCAGCCATGGACTATTAGCAACGAGACAGAGGAGCAGTGGAGAAGCGCGGTGACTAACATATGTTGACCGTTCATTCTTTGTTAAGCCATAATAGGGGTCAGCTCGGTTTTGCCTCTCATGTGCCTCACCTTTATGCGCCTTTTAGAATGAAAGAGTGAGATCCCTTAGGAGGGGGTGAGTGTTGCCTGAGGCCACACAGGTAGTAAGCAGTAGAGACAGGATTTGAATTCAGGTCCTCCTGGCTCTTCCAGCTTCTCCAAAATAGGCTAACAGAAGGGATGGGTTAAGAAGAAAGCCTGGCTTAAAAATCTCTCCTATGAGAACCCACAGGACACAGGGAAGAGGAACGGAGAGGAATCCTCCCTTGCATTAAGAATGCACAGGAACTTAGAGAGCAAGCAAAGGGCTTAGAGGAGGAATTTCAGAGCAAGCAGTTGGGAAGGGATTTGGTTTCCCGAGATATTGGGCTGATGGAATGCTTTTCCTCCAATGCCTCCTCAATGCCTGGCTTCACGTTAGAATCATCTAGAGAGCTGTTCAAAAATGTCCATGTCTGGGCATCATCCCAGACCAATTCAATCAAAATCTCTAGGGAAGGACTGGGGCATCAGTTAGTGTTAGCTGCTCATCAGGTGATTCTAACAATATGTAGACATGGTTGAGAATTACTGGCTTAGGGAAGCCTGAGATTGCTACAGACCATCACACTCAGGAATCACCGGCTTTGTTGTGGCTTCCATCCAGAACTCTGCAATGAGCAACTTATTCAGGAGCCTGGGTAGCTGTTACCCTCCTCGTGTGTGAGGGAGAGGAAGGAACTGAAGGTGAGCCAGCTAGTGGGAGGGCAGTGGTATGAGCATAGGCTCCGGAGTGCTGAAAACCAGGTTCCAGTCTCAGCTCTGTCTCCCACAGCCTGTTTGATTTGGGGGCACATGAGGTTAGCCTCTGAGTCTGTGTGCTAATCGGAACATTGGGACAATTCTTGCACCTCCCTCTTTGGATTGTTTGGAGAAAATGACATGATGCATGTAAAAAGTCTAACGTAGTGCCTGGCACTTGGTAAGAACTCCATTACTAGTTGCTCCAGGCTGCCCATCCCAAGAAATATTTACATCTTGAAGTGCAGAGGCTATCTGTGATAGGAAGGCACATCCTTTACTGACTTCTCCAAGGTGGAACTGACTGAGTGGATGACCAGCTTTACCCACTAAAGGGCAAGGCATTCCTGAGGCGGACAGACCCGGGTTCTAAGTCGATTCTAGGTTCGCCGTGAAGATTCATTAGGGAAGACAGTGGATGATGAAGAGGTTGGTCATTAGAACAAATGAGCATTGAAGGTCTCCCCAGGAAACAGCCCTCGCGTGCGCCCCACCCCCACCCCACGCACACTGCCCTCACCCACCAAGGGCAGGATTGAGGTGGGTCAGAGATAGCAGCTGAGGGGCTTTGGGTCCCAGGCAG